>JASCZW010011726.1:0-31033 GCA_034211315.2 Aedes japonicus
TAACCAAACAAGATTGCATATATGAGTATTCCATTTAGAAAATATGTGTCAGTACTAATAGTTGAAAACCATAACATCTCACACATAAATTTGATTACGATTGAAAATATCACAAATGTGTTTTTCGAATCAAGAGAAGAAGCGTTAAGAAGTAAAATAAAAATAATAAAAATATTGAAAATGGCGGTAGAAAACGAGATTGAGCTTTGAAATTTTCCAAGGTAATATTCCCTATTTAGCTTGAGTTTGCATGTTATATTTATTGTCAAACCTTTTTTTTCTGTAGATTTAGATCATAATAACGAATTGGGCGATAAAAACAAAGGAATAATAATTGAACGCGATTTTGGAAGCCATGTTCATCTGGCCAAAGTTAGAATATCTACGGAATGTTCCGACAAAAAGTTTATTGGTGACAGGGCACAAGTATGTAATCTAATTCATGCATTAATCTTTATTCTGCTAATGCAAATCTTGCATTTCATAGAGACACGGTATCGTCAAATTTACACTGGTGCACCATGGTGAAACTGGAAGTTTTGCCTCATACTACTTTCATCTGAAGAGGAGAACCAATTGAATACATCAGATCAACAGGTGGAAAAATTGCTAGAATGTATTTTCCCTGAAGAGGCAGTTGCCGGCGTACATTTTACAAAAATAAATGCTTAAAAACATCAGTGAAATTATTTCCTTTATTATTTTTTTTCTTGATGAAGGTAATGTGTACAACAAAAAATATATGTTTTGTCTTTTCATAGAAAATGTGTTACTGCTTATCATTTGTATAATTGTTGTTTATTTATTTCACCAACCAACCTTTTGATATGTATGAATAACAAATCATAAACTATACGTGTGCCAATTATACATTTTCATGCAGCCTACACATAAAAAGTATTAGTTTGGGGTAATTGCAAATATCTATGTCGATCACACATAAACTTGATATGGATTTTTATCCGTAAATATAACTTTTTTTTCTTATAAAAACTTGAAAATAACCATTACACCCTAGTCACAAAGCAAAAGTAATTTCGCCATATGTTTTCGCCCATTGAAATGTCAAATTGGAATTATGCCGTGGATATAATGTTGTTGATTTTGATTGATTGTTGTTACGCCGTCGATAGGTTGCTAAGGATAACGTTTCATGGAGATTGAAGGAAGCAAATTCTAATCGGAAAATGCCAAAAAGTGCCGAAAATTTATCAAGTTAGTAACTGTTTACAGTATGCAAGTGTGCTGGTATTGAAGAATCTCCTCATGATTGCTCTATCCGCAACGAATAAGTCGAACCGTTAAATTTGGTAGTGGGAACATCACCAAAAAGTTTTACAGCAAAGATCGAACGTGCCCTCGACTTCACCTGCCGCCATTAAATATGTAAAATTGGTCCTAATTAACACACTCATTAGGTTAGTTGTATTAATTAATCTTATGCTTACCGCTGAGATTATAGCACAGTCACCATCCCCTTGCGAGGGAACAATTTCAAGGCCATGGACATAATTCTGCGATCGCGGGAAACAATTTACCAGTACTCAATGGAAATTAAGATGTCAAAAGGATCTTATCAATTGATGGTATGTTGAGAAGTACAATTTATTGAGTGGTAGTTCACTAATTATGTTACGATAAGTTACGTAATGATCTATCGCTTCCCACTCCATGCCAGTTCTAACAGTAATCCTATATAACCGTCACTAATTCTCTCAAGTCGTCGGTCCACTGTTATGCTTGCTAGCCAAAATGAACATAGATAATTATCCCTTCCTCAACTGTAAAAGAATATAAACCAACTCTATTTAAGGATCTCGTTCTGATGTTGGGATGAAGCGCAAGGTTCCGTTGTCACAGAATGATTCAAATGACTCAAACGCGTAAAACTGCCGGCTACCCTGTAGGATGTCGTGACAAAAAATTCAGCCTCTGAATGGGATCTGCAAAGCGATGATGACGGTGATGATGACGAAGACATATGGCATCAGCGTCAGGTCGGCGAAGCTAACTACTAAAGACCTATGTAGTTAGACATAGTGGGTGCGTAAAGCACACTAGCCCCCTCCCTGAAGTAATACCGAAAGGTGGTTCCGGGGAGGGCCAGGGCTCGAGGCACGGGTGGGTTTTTAGTGGGTCGAGGAGTTGGCACCCTCATCCCCACACCCTGAGTTCTTTAGGAGTCTGTTTGCAGATTTTAGGCATAGGCATAAGGAGACAACATAAATATTGAAGAACAATTAACCGTTTGTGTTTTATTTAACCAGTCTCGTTCATATTTGAGCAGAAGGTTTAGTGCATCAGATCCGCTATACAGCGCTACTACTAGCGACGTTATGTTTAACGCACAGAACAGGAATAAAATCCTCTATGGTCATCTGAACCATAATGCATCCAGCCCTCAGGTCCCCTCATTCGATGTCGCAGCTTTGATTCCATCACGTTGTCTATGTCCATGACTGTAAACACATGATTAAGAATCCACAATTCAAATAGTACAGTTAGAACAATGTTCATTCGATAGAATCACTTACCTCTGATTTCCCTAGTATTACCTAGACCCATCTAGTTAGTAAAATTAACTGTTTTGGTATGGTAACACTGGGTTGTAATGCCTCGCCACTTAATCAATGTGACTGAAGAGCAAATGCGTAATAACAAAGAAAATGTTTAACAGACGAAAAAACCTAAGGCGTAATAACACCCTGATAATAAACAGCGCGTATTTTAATTTTTATCAATTTTTAGCTCAATAAAACATATTTCTGCATAAATTGTGTTGAAAGGTTAAGCACAACATTATAATACAAAATGTGAGCATAATAGATGGTTCATTGGAGCTTTCAATGGAAAATAGGATTAGATTTTCGTTTTACAATCTTTGCCTCCAGTTTTCTCGGTTTCGTGATTTTGGAATACCGCCCTTTTCAAATTTTAGTCTAGAGATCATGTATGAATTCAATGTTTTCAAATAATTTATTCGACTAATCATGGCCAAAAAAAAAAAGAATTAAAAAAACTTTCGTTGTAACTTTGATCTACTCACACCGGAGTTCATTGGAAGGAGGCTTTACCTCGGGTTACGACAAATATAGTAAAAACATTTGGAGAATTGAGAAATTATCGACCGAAATTTAGAAGTGTACCAAAGTGCCTACCGGTTGATTCACACCGGAACTCCCGTATCAGAATATAATGGAATAGCGTTGTTCCGTTTTGTCGCGAGTGAATTGATAGTTCCGTCACTGATTACCAAAATCTCCAATGGATGATAGATGATGGAAGGATATTTCAGCTAAACAATTCTTAATCAAACAATCCAGTTCATAAAACATTTATGAAAACTATTACCGTACTATCAGTAACCATAGCAATTGAATCATTCACACTTATTCAATACCTCTTGCCCATAAACTCTCCATCTCAAATGAAATTTTGATTGCAGCAAATCTAAATTGACAGTATTACACCAAAACAATAATCGATTGCCTGAAGGTCTCTCTTTCCTCGTCGTAGTTCAAATTTGCTCCTAATCCAATCAATTTCCCCTTGAATCGAGGCTGGCTTTCCTGTGCTCGAAAACAGTTCGATCTCAATCATCGGAAAGTGCACTAAATGGCGATCAACGGAAGGGGATTTATAACGCTCGCTTCGTTTTCAAATGGCCATCTCCGTACGCCGAGGAACCCCCTTGTTTCGAGCCTTGCCATACAGAGAGAAAAAAAACCCAGCACCAGTAACTGTCTCCAACAATAAAGTGCATTATTTCTCTGATTTTATGCGTCGCGTCTGGAACGAAGGCAGCACAATTTATCGAACTGGAATCGACTGCACGCCTCGCTTCCTCGTTCAGAGGGATCCTCCGGAAGGAACAGTCACAAACCGAGGAAATAATAATTTCCCTATTGGTCTCTCCTATGTGTACACAAATCTTTTCGGCTCCTGGTAAGTCGGGGAGAGAATCTCTGGGAGGAGTAAATCCAGGAAATCGAAGGATAAAGTTTTCTTGGCTGAAAAACAGTCTAGACAAATTGGTAATGCAGTTAAGAAGGAATCCGTTTATTGTGTTTTCGTTGGATGAAAATTGAGAATGGATTAAAGATTCTTTCGGAAGCAGGGTGGTGAAAATGGAAAATTGTTGTTTTATTACTCCAGCAGCCAGAGGAAGTTTGATTTAATCGATGGGCTTTGGTGTTGCGTTTTCGTTTTAATTTGATGATCGACAAGCAACAGCGCATGGATGGGGTGGAATTTTAATCCACCAGCAAAGCACTCACTCCGTCCGGCGTAAATCCGTCCAGACAGCGAATGGACACGTGTCAGGGCATTAGTAGTGGCCACCGTACTCGACCGTGGGCGCCGCGAATTGATCCCTTTGTCTAGTGAAATCTGTATCGCAGATGCGACGAGTTTCCCGAAATGGGCTTCGGCGAACATTTGCGTTGCTGGAGTTTCATGCTGCATGTTGCGATAAATGCAACGACGACTGTTCATACTGATTGTCGCAATATCGTCTGATAAATGATTTGTGCTCTAATCTACTCCATCCGATGATATTTAACGTAATATTAAGTTTTTCAGCATAAGATTCGGGAGACAGTTTTTTCCCTTTTGCTGAACTGGTCAGCCTGTCGTCCCGCAGGGGGTCAGTAGGGATTCTTGGTCAAAACCCGAAGCTAAGAGTCAGTTCCATTGTGAAAATATCACATCAAGTAGTTTTTCCACCAGCTACAGCGTATCGTGTGCCTGGAGGTCACAGTGAGAATTTTACTATTCACATTAAGTTCATAGTTGCAGCGCGCTTTGAGATCATCCTAGCCTTATATTCATCCTGAAAACATGGAAAGACATTACGGGATATAGTGGAAAAATACATTTTCTTATCTTTGTTTGTTGTTATGATATGATGGTATATTATTGCATATAAATTGGATTACGGATTTTCTTAATTCAGGATCAATAACTATTAGGCCAGCAAAAATAAAAGCGGATTGCTGATATTAAAAAGTATAAATGTATGTTTTGCAAAATTTCGATAACCAACTTTTTCAGGATACATCAAATTGAGTTTTTGGTGAATTGCTGCTATCGCTTGAAAACGAACAAAAACGTGCATAAGCGTAGACCCACAGAACTCTAGAAATTAACAATTTACAACGTTTCTTGCATTTCAGGATCAACTGAATACAGATTATATATGATAGATACGAATGCTAGTAGTATGTATCATTTACATAAATACATACACTATTATATAAATATTTCATGGGAATGGGAGGGACCATCAGGGCACCCGATTTAAGCACTCTGGATGGTGAGAGTGGGAATGACAACTCTCCATTGCTAACAGTTTGTAAATAGAAGGTGGGCTCTTCTCCCCGCCCGTTGGGGCATCCTCATGTTAGATGGCTTGCTATTTTAACCAATTGTTCAATCTTGTTTTTGGAAGGAGATTCTTTATATCCCTGTGGAAACGTATAGGTGATGTTGCCTATCGATTCACCCAAACCCTTTTTGGCCCTTCATACAATGGCATGATTAGGATAATCAGTGGTTATTAAAACTTGATCAAGTCTAACAGCGAGGAGAGCCCATTGCTGTCGGACTTAGTTTCCGCGCTACGATGGGTGGTTGTACATATCATCCCAAGTAACATTGCCAAAACCATCCAGATTTATTAAGTTTTACTAAAGTTTTATGAAAGCCACTAGACATCAATTCGGTTTTATTATGGCAGCAAGGGATGCCAATAGGTTTCAAATTTTAGTCACAGCTTCTTTACAACGATTCTATAACCTTGACTTCTAAAAGTCCTTTTACTCCTATCAAAGGTTTTATTGTGCCTTTATAAACTCATAAAATACTGTTTTGAAAAGCCGTTTTAGGACTCATTCATATTATCTTATTATGGTCAGTTGAAAAAGCATTTTAAAACCATCTTGCCTTCATTAAATGCATTAAACGGCTAATTAGCATTTAGGAAAGCTACCAAGCGACCAGATAGTTTTATAGTAGCCATTGCTAAGATAAATTGGCTTTTTGGCAAAACTGTGATTTCTTGCAATCGCCTCATTGAAATAAATGAAATAATTGAAATGTGGAAAAATAGATACACCAAATTTTAAATGCAATACAATTGAACTGTAGATCTGAGACAATCTTCGGTATTCGTAAATTCCATAAATTTTCAGAAGTTTCTTGATTAATTTATCGAATATATTTCCTTCAATTTTGTTTTTGTTGTTGTAAACTCGTATAATTTCCGAAGTGCATTAGTTTTTAGCTTATATCGTGCCAATATTCACCATAAAATTAAGTGCGCATATGATTTGGAGCATGATACACTTTAATAAACTAAATTTGTTTCATATATTTTGCTATCAAACATAATTTCCCGCAACACTTGAACTTTTTTCTTAGCCGTTATTTACTGTTGAATGAATGAGAAGAGAATCGAACAAAGCAGAACAACAAAAACTAACCACAATATCGCCGTGAAGTTTGACAGCTGTGGCCATTCGGCCCTATACTGGTTTCGATGGTGGCCAATAGGTTTTATGATGGTTCTCAAGTGGTCATAACATCTTTCACTAGAACATTTTCAAAATCTGTATGGTCTTAGAAAGGTTTTATTAATTTGTTTTCACAACCGTCTATAGAGTGGGCCACTTTTAACACATTTCTTTGCTTAGCTTAGCTTGACTGACTGCACGTATCAATGGTTGCTACTCCGTGATTGATCAGATTCAGTGAAATTGCACAATGAATCAACTGAATAGGGCTGAGAGTAACCGACCATTCTCACTGTACACGTTTCAGTGATTCAATTTCTTTAATAATCAATAACGGCGCCGGCCACGTCCTTGCAATCAGGTGGGAATAGGGAAGGAAAGTTTGTGTGACCTTTGCTGTTTAGGGACCGTGTTTACCTCTGCGGTACGGTAGGGCTCGATGGATCAGGATTTACCTTGATAAGTGATGTGATCATATAATATAGTTCATTCCATGCACGGGACACAAAGGATAACAATTACCTGTTTCGCTCCGCGTTTTATGAGAGCAATTACCAACTCTCAATTGTATGGAAATCCCTTGCGAGTTTCAACTGGTTAGCGTTCTGCTTTTTCCGCGGTACCTAAATGATTTCTATCTAAAACGACCAAGCTTTTCCCATATGGCATTCGGTACTAGAACATTTATTTTTATTTTTATTAACTGTATAATATTGAAAGAATATTTGAGGGTGTGTTCGTTTGAGTTACTTTATTAGGGACGAATAAGGAGTGTATCGAAAAGTAGTTATAAACATTCGATGCGTTATTACGCATAAACTACTGTATATATTTTTAGCGTGTAAGCGCCATTTGCTTTGTTTACATGTCAAAAATGATTATTCGGTTCATTCATTTCCGTTGATTAAGTTGTATTCAAAATGTCGCGAATTGAATTTGAGACTAAAGAAAATTCTGCACACTTGGTGCACTCGAAAAGGGTGTTACTTACAACCAGATTTGCGAAAAGAGTAAATGTTCACCCGGCAGGTGTAAAGCGCATCATCGAAAAGTTTGGTAAGGAGTGCTCCCTCAAGGATTTACCAAGAAGTGGCCGGAAACCCGGCTCCAGCAACCCTGATTTGGACCAAAAAGTTGTGGATTATATTCAACGGAACAAACCTGCCTCTACTCGCGATCTAGCCAAGAAGTTCAGGACCAGCATCGGAATGATTCAACGAATCAAGCGCAGGAATGACTTGAAGACGTACAAAAAAGCAGAAAGTGCCCAAACAAACCCGGAACAAAAGTCTCGTCCCAAAACCAGGGTTCGAAAGCTGCACAGCTGCATTTTGGACAATGTCGACCAGTGCATTTTGATGGATGACGAAACATACGTTAAAGAAGATTCAAGAACGCTACCGGGGCCGCAGTTTTATACTAAATCTGTTGGGGAACGTGTGCCAACCGCAGATACGACTGTTGCGATGGAGAAATTCGGTCAGAAGGTGCTCATTTGGCAAGCTATTTGCACATGTGGCTTGCGTTCTTCAATTTTCTATACAAAAGGAACTATAAATGCTGAGATTTATCAAAAGGAATGTTTGAAGAACAGGTTGCTACCATTGTATAGAAAGCACCAGTCCCCTCCTCTCTTCTGGCCAGATTTGGCATCGGCACATTACGCCAAATCCACTCTACAGTGGCTGACGGAGAATAACATCAAGTTCGTAGAAAAAGACATCAACCCACCAAACTGTCCCCAGTTGCGACCGATCGAACGCTATTGGGCAATAGTCAAGCGTATATTTAAGAAGGATGGTACAGTGTCCCAAAACATGACCGATTTTAAGAAAAATTGGGCAGCGGCATCCTGGAAGTGCACAAAGGTCACTGTGCAGGATTTGATGGCAGGTGTCAAATCAAAGGTACGGGCATTCTACAGAAATGAACATGATGACTAGTTTTTCCTTTTGGATCTTTTGTAAACATATTAAGCTATAATAAACTGAAATAGTATGTTAATTTTAACCATGTTTTCATGCCTATTTTATTATTTGGAAGTTTATAACTACTTTTCGATACACTCCTTAATTCAGCTTGGGACCGAACTTTTTGAGTCAAAAACTATATCCATTTTCTTCTTGACCATCCATTAGGACATTCCTCTACCAGATTCTCCTTAAAATTCGCGGAAAAGTTTTTAAGATTGAAGAAAAATTGACGTTTCAAGTGATTGTTAACAATTGGTTTTAAGCCCTAATCATTACTTATTCGAGATATGATTGATTTATATCACAACACTTTAGATGGCCTTAACGTGTTAATGTATGTTTTTCATTTTATATAATGAGCTGCTTCTGATTTGCTTGTGGGAATAGGTTATTATAGGGGTATGAGGATTATAACATTGTTCGATAGCAAATATAATAATATACTGGCAGTTAATTTATTTTTTAATTTTGACGGGCGTAACTATTGAAAAAACTATTTCAACATATTATGAAAACATTTTGATTGCAAGACAACATCATCCTATTTCACCATGAAACACGCTACAAAAAACAGACTACCTAAACCAACGAACCAACCATTGATTTCTAGCATACATAAGTTGACATTTATGTCATAATGGGAGCCCTGTGACTGATAATTAAGTGCCGGGAGCCCCCTGTTACTGAAAGTACATGTGAATTTGTGAAACTGCATGTCGGTTTGTGAGAATAAAAATGATTAGATTTTTCTTGTTTAAAAATCGAGAAAAAATAGTTGAGATTCATAAAAAATATTTTTGTGCTAGGAAGAACACCCATCATCGATAGAGATGGAAAAAAATCATGTTTTTTTTTTAAATTAAAACCCCCTATTGTTGAAATACCATGCAACATAAATTAGTGTTGTGCGATATCCACCAAATAGAACGATTTGACGGTGTTGTATCCACAATCAATAGGAAACCAGCGATTCCAAATTGGCTCCCTGTTGGCAACACCATTGGTCCTAAGTACACCTTTTACCCTGCAACACATTCTTGTGCCTTCTGCACTAGATTCCCTGTGTCCGTTCCGATTCAATGTGCTACCCTGACAGACCATTTGAGGGGTTCTTCCGGTAGAGTTACGTCCTTAAGGGAGACTGATTCAGCTTGGGACCGATGTACTGGTACTTCGTGCGTCAAAAACTGTATCTCTTTACTCCTGGCCTATCCAGCTCCTGGTTGTATGATTGCCACATGATTTTTTTCGGCTTTGCTGGAACGTCGTTCTACGTTTGAGTTTTGTAAAAGAGATGACGGTAGAACCAACAATCAATATGAAACCAGCGATTTGAAATTGTTTCACTGTTGTAGAACCCCTTGGTCCGAAGTACACCTTGCAATAATTCTTGCGCTTTTCGGTACCGTTCGGTTCTAGTACCTTTGTTGCCGTTCTAATTCGCTATGCTATTCTGACACAATACTTGAGGGTGTGCTGGTGAGAGTTAAGTTAACTATCAGGGACGAATCATCAAGCTTGGGACCGGTGTGCTAGTACTTCCTGAGCCAAGCAATATTTTCACTTTCTTCGTGCCCATCCACTCGCTGGTAGAACCACGGGATGGATGGTCAGGAAGAACATATATAAAGTATTTGGCTAAGAAAATATCAAAGCATCGGTCCCAAGCCAAACGAATCACGCCCAAAAACTGAACTCCAAAGAATGGCCCCTCAAATAGTCTGCCAAAACAACACATCAAAACTAAACAAAAGCAAAGATTTCAGTACCGCAAAGCGAGAGAATGGGTAACTCTATGGCCTACTTGGGATCAATCGAGTTCTAAAGTCAATTTTTAATCGTAAGCTTCCAATTCATTATAGGTAGAATGTAGCACAAACCAACGCAGGGAGCCGATAAAGAACAGCTGAACAGCAATAACCGTTAACAACCCTGCAGCGTCACAAGACCCGTTGGTTTGACTTTAAAATGAGAGTAAATCCTATCAATTTCATCGAAAGAGGAATCACTAAAAATTAAGTCTTGTTGTCTTTGATAACAAATTGCTCTGACTCATGTAGGTGTTGCCGATTTATCATTTATTATACAAGATTCATTCAAAATTGAAAACCACATGAGCATGGGCATGATTTACCGCCCACGGATATAACTCCGTTATTGCTGTCCTTGTACAATGAACCAACAGATGATGCCTGGGGCCAACATACATCCCCAATGTATAAAAACTGGTAACATTTTGAAGCAATACCAGCGCCGGCCGTGTCCGAATGCTAGTCAAGTAAGGAAAGGAAAGAGGGGTGCGATAGGAACTTGTAAGGACCGGAAGTCACACCCTCCTTCCAGGTTGTCAACTCACCATTTAAAGGCCACCAAAAACATACATTTAATACACAAAAACTATTCTCAAAAAATGGAAGTTGGACACAAAAGGATAAAATGGAAAGAGCTCACCCGGATTTCCAGAAAATTCCGTTGCTGTTGTTTCAACATCGAGCAACCAGAGCAGGTCCTTGTTCTAGAGGAGTTCGCTCCAAGACCATGAACCAAACATCTTCCAGTGACGCGGCTGATCAAAAGCTCCTCCTGCCGCAAGGCTGTATTATTGGAATTCCGTCTCCCGCGGGGATACTTTGTTTTCAAACCAGACGAAAACACGACTCGTGTTCAACTATTTGGTGACCGAATGATCATGAGAATGAAAAGCTTAACACTTATCATAAAATTCCACTATCAAATTTTCTCGAAAAAAAAACCAGCAGCGAAACATAAACACGTCAGTCCCGCAGCGCGACCTACTTCGATCCTCCGAGTGGGCCACTTTTAACACATTTCGGCTTTACAGATGCATAGAAGAGGTGTTGGTAGACAAACAATTTTGAATGTAGTTTCATCAACAAAGCCGGGAGGAGGGCTATTCGGCTGGACTAGAACTGAAATTGTTACTTGGGATCAGTGATGTACATATCCTCAGTGTGGCAGAGAGAGATTTTATTTTTTCCACACATTCTTCCTACCTCAACGAAAGCTCTTCTTTCTTGTTTATATTTGCCCCTGCACGGCCAGTCATTTGAACTCAGTTTTGAGTCATTTTTGAATCATTTTTGTCAAAAGTGGAGTCACTAAAATTCTAGTAAATGTAACTGGGATTGCCAAGTCAACAAACCAAAAACATCCATCTGATTTGAGTTCATGTTTTTGATATATCGACTTGACAACGCAGTAACATTTGCTCAAATTTACGTTACTGAAAAAGTCTGTAAATCGAAACAGGCCTATCTGTCAAAAAATAAGCTTTCTCTAGTAGAATTTAAAAAAATTTAAAATTGATTATTAAAAAAAGAAAAAAAAGAAGGTGTTGCAATGTTTTGTTTCTAAAAAGTGATCTAATGAAGTGTTAGTTTTAAATCCTCCTAGTTTCCCAATAACAGTCGTTCTACTAATACGCCTAAAAAAGTTTTTTAAAGAGCATTTTAAAAAAAGTGCCCAAGAGCAGATAGCATATGTCGAAAAAAAGTATAGTATATTAGCATATTTTCGGTTGGTTTAATTCCACGCCGATATCGTAGTTTTTAACCATCAAAGATTTCTTACAGTTTGGATTGTTTCACTTCCCTGAATTAATATTATTTTTCTGCGGGAAATAAATCTTAGTACAGTCATAAAAACAACACTCTTTGATTGCTACCCAGTTAACCAATTAGCATTATCATATGCAGTAAATAAACCCTTGATCTGCATTGAAGATGCTACAAGCTTTATATTAGCATTATATCAGCATATTGAGTGCTATCTGTTGTAAAGTTGGATTTAAAATGCTATTTAAATGCTTGTAGCCTGTAATAAGCATTACGAATGCAAAATAGCAATAATGAGGCATTATCATAATATTGCAGTAAAACAACCGTATATTGGGCCATAAAGATACCTTGGAACTGCTTATTGGTTGCCTGGGTAGGCCTCTCAGTTTTGTTGGAGCACTACATTTTAACTCAGAAAACCACTGATTCAAATTATAAATTTGATTAATTTAATGATATTCTTGCGACTATACAAAAGGGCGATATTGATATAGTTAATCAGAATAAGACGTGAACAGTTAGGCGAGGAAAAAATGTGCGGCGAAATCAAGCCCTCAAAAAAAATGGGCGCATGACATATCAGTAGAGAATAGGAAATATTTTTTTTTTATCTTATCATAAGGTTTAAAAATTTATGCATCTGTAAAAAATAATAATTAACATACACAGATAAAAAGAAACATTGAATTTTATGCGTTACATAATGCACATAAATGGAATGCTAGATTTGGCAGAAATTAATGGGATATTTCATATAAATTGAGGCCAGATAACGCCTGCATCTAGCTTTTTGTATGACATATTACAAACATTTTTGTATGTTGTATGGATGATTGCATACAACTTCGCTGTTTATGCCTCCTCTAGGTTGAAATTAAACGAGAGGAAATTTTACGCGCTTGTTAAAATTATTTATTTTTTTCTGTGTACTTATAAACTACAACGAAAGACAAATTGAGTACATTCCGGCTTAGGCCCTACTGAAAAATCATTGTCGATTGGCAGATGAAGAAGATTTCTGTCATTCATATGACTGATTCCACGCCAAATCGGTCGGTCACCAAACTCAACTATCTTCGATTTTGATGAAACTTGGTACACGTCTTCGGTATGTTGAAAAAAAAAATCCACTGGTGTTAAGATTATTTGGATTCAAGAGTAACTTTTGAGATGGGTGTATGTTTTTTTTCCAACATTTTACTTGAAAAATCGTAGTTCAAAAACCATTACATTTAGAGAAAAACTTTATATGGGGGAGTTGTAGAGAACTAAAAAGGCTTTGTAAAAAAAATGTACACTGAAAAAAAAAAATTTTTTTCATAACGAAAAATCGAAAATAAATACTAAAAATCAAATATAAAAAAAAACGTATTTTTAATATTTTTCAAATTTGTTTTGTGGAAATTTGAGAAAAAAGGCACGTTTTGAAAAAAATTTTAGGATGGACGCTCTTATAATAAAAAAGTTTTCTGAAGAGCGAACTTTGGTGCATATTTCAAATTTTGGTTATTCATTATTATAAATGAAAATTAATTATACAATATGATTTTGGAGATCATTAGAAACAATAATGATGATCATGATATATCACCTGAACGCAACCGTTTTCGAGATTTTTCGGATTTTATTTCAATAGAATGAAAAAACATAAGAAAATTCGCTCTTTTCTTAAGTTAATCGAGATTTCCACCAGAAATGATAAATTTTCCAAGATCTTCATATTATAACGTTCACATTACTCTAATGTCCTCTTTTCTTTTGATATCAGGATGATAAGAAGACTCATTTGAAAAGAACAAGATAAATAGCACTATTGTTTTAATATTGCAATCAATATATTTATAATTGTTTTATGGCTGTATCGGTCGGGCCGCTCAGAGAATGAAGGGAGCGAATTTGCTAAAGCGATGAAAGTAACAGCGAGATAGATGTCGCAGGGGCGACAAGTGTGAAATGGACAGATGATGAAATTATGCGGAGGGTCATATAGAAGAAGCATATTAATCGAACTGCTGACTATTTTGCCAAGCTCCAACGATGTTAGAGGTCGGGTGTAGTGTGTGAAAACTACACTCCGAACAGTTCGGTGATGTAGCGATGAAAGTAACACATATTGTTTAAGGTAGGTAGACAAATAGCAGCTATAACGTATGTCAGGTATATCTTCTCATAAAAAAACAGCTAATGTACGCTGCCTGTAAACTAACAGAGATGTTTTATACCTGCATTTCCAAAAGTACCACAGCCAATATATATGCTCATACATAGTCGCATTCATCAGTAAAATCTATCTGAGTGAACTGAAAATGGAGTTTAACATGAAGAAGTGTTGTATGCCGTTTCCCACTAAACGGTGCTCAAAAAACCTTCGTAAATTAACCGAACAAAATGTCAAAAAACTCAAGTTTATGGGCAAAACACACTTCTGGACACTTCTTTGATGATTTGTGATAATTGTCGTTTGCATTTAAATAGAACGGAACAATCCCATGCTGCAATTTCAGAGCCTAGTGAGAAACCATCAATTACTAACATTATGGATCCACAACCATCTACATCACGGCAAGTAGACTTGTATGGTCTCGAGGAAACGCCATCGGCAATATCATTAATGTCAGTGCCATCTGATAGCAGTGTGCAAGATTATTCAAGGCGCCATAATATTGAGCTATTTAACAAGGGCGTAGCTGGAATCAACGTTTCGCCAATATCGGCTAAAAAGTTCCTGAACGTAAATTATGCCCGCAAAAAGTTCAAAGATGTTTCAAACGGCATTCGGACACACATATTTGGACACACATATTTGGGGATCAAACTGTTTTCGAATGACGAAGAAGGCAGGATTCATAATATATATAAAAGCAATCAATAGTTTATATAATGTTTATGTAATATTATCAATGACCGAGACTAATAAATGGTATATATAAATATAAATCCAACCATAATTCATTATTTTTGTCTTATAACTTTAAGTGAAGCTTTTTCAATCGACGAGCTGTTAAGAGTAAGTAAGAGGCACATACATGTGTTTTAAAAGGCTAAAAACACAAGAGAAACAATCGTTAGCTATTGTTGTTTTAATATCACGAGTAATTTATGAAAAGGGCGTATTTTTTGAGGTTTTGAAATTTTATTGAAAGAAAATCAGAAATATCTTGAAAACGGTTGCGTTTACGTGGTTTATCAATACGATCATTATTGTTTGTAATGATTTTCAAAATCATATTGTAACATCAAAATTTATTTATAAGAATGAATAACCAAAATTTGAAATATACACCAAAGTTCGCTATTTGAAAAACTTTTTTATTATAAGAGCGTTCATCCTAGAAGTTTTTTAAACGTGTCTTTTCCTCAAATTTTCATACAGCAAATTAAAATATTAAAAATATGTTTTTAGATATTTTATTTTTAGTAATTATTTTTGATTTTCTTGATGAAAAAAAAAATTTTTTTTTCTGTGTATATTTTTTTAAGAAAGGCTTTTTAGTTCCTACAGTTCCTATATAAAGTTTTTCTCTAAATGTAATGGTTTTGAACTACGATTTTTCAAGTAAAATGTTGGAAAAACACATACGCCACATCTCAAAAGTTACTCTTGATCCCAAATTATCTTAACATCAGTGGAATTTTTTTTCCAACGTACCGAACTCATGTGCCAAGTTTCATCCAAATCAATGATGATCGGGTATGATTTTTGGGATTTCCGGCACATTCTGGATGGAATCCCTCATATATAAAACGTTTAAGTTAACTAATTAATTGATAATCAAAGAAATTTTACTGTGGCTCTCAAGTTGACGTTTTGTTAAGCCCTGAATTTTACTCTCCACCAGGGATGCCAGATATTTTTTTCAAATGTCTGTGATAAAAATTTGAAATGTCTGGGGATGTCTATAAAAGTATGTAAATTTTTTTTTTTTGAAAATTAGAAGAAATGACGTAATAAGAGAGCGAGTTATGTCATTATCGCTATTTGTGTGATTACGTTAACATGTCTGCATCTATTTCTTGGATTGTTAGCAAACTTAAACTATTGTTTCATATTTTTTAAGTGACACTGAAGCTTGAAGCATTCGCAAAGATGACACAATTTTCTATCGTGTTTATCCCCCTGTAACGCTCTTTCTAGTTTTGTATTTTAAAATAATTTCATTTGATAAAATCAACAGACTTTTTTTGATTCAACAATAACCATTGATAGTGTGTACTATATTTTGATATGGTGTAAACATCACTCATAATCATCAATATCATTATGGTCATATGAATTATTTTTGTATAGATTGCTTCTTCGGTTAGTCAGTGATTATCTCTTAAATTTCAGGGAAACTCTCTTCTGATCTTCTGCAAGGCTCTTTACTTTATTCTGGGAAGTTTCCTCCTGAACTTCAGGCAAAATTCCTCATAAACTTCTTGGCAGCCACTACTTATTTTCTTCGAAATTCACATTTAAGAACCCAACCTTACCTTCCACAAATATTTGGTAACTTTTTTCCTGAACATAGTACTTTCTAAACTTCTGATAAGTCCTATCCTGAACTACGAGGAAAGTTTCTGAAAAACTTTGAGAAAGTACTATCCAGAATTTCTTGGAAAATCTTCTTAAGTTGTTAGAAGAACTGAACTTATAAGAAATTCTTTTCTGAACTGTCGAAATAATCTCTTCTGAGCTTCAAGGGAGTAGTTGCCTGAACTTCGGGGAAATTTGTTCCTGAATATCTGAGAAATTCCAACTTAAACTACTAGAAAGATCCCCATATGCTTCACGAAAGTTTCTTCCTGATCAGAAGAATCTACCATAACTTCTGGAGTTTCGTGAATTTCGAGAAGTTCTCATTCTGAAATGCTGGAATGTTCGATTCGGAACTTTAGGGAAGCTCTCTAGCACTTCTGGGTAGTTCCAACTGAACTTTTGGTCTCTTCGCAACTTCTGAGAAGTCCTCTTTCGAACTTCTGAGGAGTTCTCTAATGATTTTTTTCGAAAAATTCATTCTTGACCCTACAGGTAGTGCCCTCTCTGGTAGGTTTCTTCCTGAAGTTCGGGGAAGTTTTGTTGGTCCCATCCGGAACTGCGAAGATAATTTTATTCCAAAATTTTTAGGAAAATTCCCTTAAATTTGTTCTTGAGGTTTCTTCTTAGACTACTGAGAAGTCCTCTTCAGAACTTTTGGGAAGTTTTCTCCAGAACTTTGGAGAAGTTTGTTCCGGAACTATTGGGAAATTCGTGTTCAAATTAGAAGGAACAACCCCCAATGCTCCTGAGGAGTTTCATATTTTTCTCTCTAAAGAATTTTGAGAAATCCTTATTCAGAAATGCAGATTGTTCTCGCCTGAGCTTTGGATAAGCTGCCAAGCACTTCTAGGAAGTTGCAACTGACCTTTCGAGAAGTTTCTTCCGGAACTTCTGGGAATTTTTACCTTGAACTTGAGAGAAGTTCTTTCCTCGGCTTCTATGAAGCATCGTCCTGAGGATTTGTTTTCCTGTTTTTTTTGTGAAATTATAGGTAGTGCCCTTCCTGGAAATTTGGGAATGTTTGATTTCTGAACTTCTGGAAAGTTCAACTTTGAATTTCTGGGAAGAACTCCAAAACCTCTGGAAAATTCCAAACTTCAGAGAAGTCCTCTTCCCTACACTTCTTTTTGAAGCTCTGATAAGTCCTCCCCTGATTCTTGGGGAAGTTCTGTCTTAAAATTCTGGTAAGTATGATCTTGAACTTTGGTAATGAATTTTTGAAGGTTCTTCTAGCATGAACTGGTTGCTCCCAATACTTCTGAGAAGTTTCTACCTGACCATAGGAGAAGTTTTTTTTTCGAGGAAGTCTCTAAGTTTCTCAAATATGATTTGTATTGTTGTGAACCTTGATTTTCGATGTGACTTAATAGCAAAGGACCAATATTACCAAAGCTTTGACAGTAATTTTTCGCATGGGTTGGAACACGCGTGGGATTGAACACTACATAAGTAGGGACTCCATGTTACCCTCGGCAAGGGTCTATACGATACTTATCTCCAGGCCCATTATGCCTCCAAGTGGTCCACCGCTTTCGTTTCTTCAAGGATTTCTACTTTAAATGATACCTACAATATTTCAAAATTTTACAACAAAGCTTCTTACCGTATATACTATACTGTTCAGATCCTCGTACGTTTTAAATCCGAACGTCAGAGAATACCTTTTTTGAAATTTAAAAAATATTTCAAATGTCTGTTAAAGTCTGCAACACAAATAAAATGTCTGCTAAATGTCTGCATCGTTAAAAAAAGTCTGCAATAAAAACGAAAAGTCAGCAAATTTACAGACATGTCTGTGAAAATGGCATCCCTGCTCTCCACTCAAAAAAATAGACACATTGTTTTCACGTGAAATTTCACGTAACTTCCACCTGAACACGTAACCAAATTTTTTTCAGTAAAATCAGGTGAACATTACGTGCCGGTGAATCAAACGTGAAAAATCACGTAACATTTATATGATTTTCACGTAGAATGTGAATTTACTTGGAAATCACGTAGCTCTTACGTGAATTCGACGTGTTTATTACTGGTTTCACGTGGATGTAACGTGTCGATTTAGTGTCCGACAGGGGCATCCCTTGTGCTCTGCGGTGCACTAAAAAAATCGTCACGTTGTTTCCACGTGAAACGCACGTAATTTTCGTCCACTGCCAAAATCAGTAATGAACACGTGGAATTCACGTAAGAGCTAGGTGATTTTCACGTAACTCAACATTCTACGTGAAAATCACATAAATTTCTCATGATTTTTCTTTTCACTGGCACGTAATGTTTACCTGATTTTACTGAAGAAGATTTGGTTACGTGTTCAAGTGAAAGTTACGTAAAATTTCACGTGGAAATAACGTGTCGATTTTTTTGAGTGTGTTATTTCCGACAATGACGGAGAAAGAGATAATTTCACGTTCACGCTCAAAAGCACAGCCTACTCTCAGTTTTTTTTTTGTTTTTGACGTGGGTCCGTAGTTCAGACTCTGTTCCAAAATTCCCATTTCAAAACAATATTAATCCGCTCTTATCCCTCCAATTTATCACGCCCGAAACATTTAAATCCATTAGTTGGAAACCAATTACCGTGCAAAGCTAATCCATTGTTGAACATTGTCATGCATCATCGCGGTTTGCGCCAAAACGAACTACTCTCGGATGCAGTCAGCCAATAATGCATCAATCGCTCATTACAATAACAATCGAGTATTTTAATCTCTATGCAAATCAAAATTGCAATTTAGAATTAAATTTCTCGATCCTGATTTTTACCCCCCCGATTGGCGTACTGCAAAAAGGTACATCAGGTATCTGTCCTGGCCATGAATGATGGTGAGCACAAACATATAAACCTAACTGCCGAATTGTGCCCGGTCTGGTCTGTTGGTGGTTGAGACACGACTTGCATTCCCAATGATGCCACGCTCCATCGGTCTCATCAAAATGTTTGTGTTTATGATTGAATTCCCAATTTTCGATATACCAACAGATGAAGTTGAGCTGGCAGCGTCTGATTTTGCTTGGCGATGCTGCTGCCTAGTTTATGGTGTCCCCTCCTTCCATCTCCTCTGACGAATAATGTGATTAATATTTATGTACACGTCCATTTCTGGGGCCGAGGCTACAATTTTTGCTTTTTTTTTGGGAATATTTTATTTCATTCCAAAATTTGAACAACCTGCAAAATTCACAGACGCCTGATTGGAGCACAATTGGGCGTTGGATGGGGAGGAAGGAAGCGAAAGCAGTGATCGGCGAAATGGAATTGGTTCGTGGAAGCGCAATGAATTATGTACATTAGTTGTGCAAATTTTCCGCGGATGGCTGATTCGGTGATGTTGACGGATGATGGTGATGATGCTGCTGCTGCTGCTGCTGCAACAAAAACTACATTCTGAGGGGTAAGCAGTTCGCGATATTTTGCTTCCAAATGGCTGTGGTGGGATTGCTTCATAGAAATGTGACAAAAGCGTTCTTCACTGGTGGTTGACATGGGGGCGTACTTTTTGGGAATTTCCAGAACATTTCATGTTCATTTTATGATTTCCCCATAGGGATTTTGTTTTACAGCCTTGTTGTTGGTTGTGGATGAGGAAGGTTCTAAAGGGAGGATCCATCACGCTTCGCCAATTCACACGTTCGACTGATTATTTGTGATTATTCTTCAACTGAATGCGGCAAATAAATTCAAGTTTTGCTGTTGCGATTCAGATCGAGGTCTATTTTACCACTGCTCTTTGTTTGATGGTTGTTACGAGATCAAGCTGTGCCTTTTTTTGTGATTGATTGAAACTAAATTCTATAGGCATTTCCAAGTTTAATTGATAATATTTTACGACATGAATATAGACAACAATCTTTCTGAGTGAATTCATCCAGCAATATATCTCAGTTTGACATGGCTGGTAGAACTTTAAATATCACAGTCCTCCTAGTGGGTTCGAAAATCTCGTCCCAAAAATATCCTACGTTCTATCTGGCATGCAAATGCAAATGCAAATCAGTCACAATGCAGAAGAAATTCCTTCTTGATTTATGTATTGCGGTGAGTGGATCACGTTCTCACACATTCAACCCGAAATTAGTCTGCTGCAACAAGACATACTTTGTGCACAGGAGTCGAAATCAAGCAATATTCAAAACCACATTTTTCAATCCCAATGAATGAAAAATATATCTCTATACTCTTGCTCACAAATAAGCTTCGGAATCATATCCGTTGGCTTGGTAATGTTTCATCCTGGAGTGTGATTTTTCAGCTTCGGCTCTATAAAAACTAATCAAAAGCAAAGTGATGAAAGTGTTTGCCAACATCAATTTGGATCCACATTCTCTGGTTCAGAGTAAGCTTTTCAGCAAGGGTTAGGTGATAGTGTCTGTGCAAGAGACTGGTGCATAATCTAAATTCATTGTATGATTGATGACTCCCATTCGTTAGATTAAAATGCATTTTTAACAATGTCATAAGAATTTTTCGTTTAAGCCATCTAGAAGGATAGTATCTTTTCTCCAAGTAGCGTACTTCGGCAATTCATCAACCATAAAGACGTTAGAAAAACGAACGGTGGTATCAATCTAGATTAACCATGTGTATTGTTTTGCATTTGAATGTTAACCATAATGTGCGGTTTCCCTAATGAACCTTTGCCATAAACTTTATGCATATTTAGATGGTCTTTTTTAAATACAAAAATAAAAACCCCAGTTACCAACGTCATCCATTGCATTACTGGTATTGTGATTGATTAACGTTGGATTAACGGGTGACAACTAAAATTTTTGAATTTTTCTCAAGCTGTCAAAAAAAGAAAAACTAACAACACTTAAAAAAGGTTTACTCACCCCTACCGACAAAAACGAAATTTTAAATTTTTGGCGTTGACAAGTGAGCTGTTTATATGAATGTTGTCATGTGATTTATTCAGTATTATGTGCGTATCATTTTGCCATCAAATTTACATGACATTTTTCTTCCTTTGAAATACTATGGTGTGATCCACGCAACGTTTACCCACCTGAACATAGTTAATATTTTTTAGAGTGTATTATGTCGGAAAAGGAGGCTGTGCCTGTGGTCGGACCTGACGTTCGCTGCAACTGAAAATTATTAAAAAACAATAATTTATTATCTAATGTGGTATTAGTAATACGTTGTTCGCAGCTCGTTAAGTGAGTTTTGGAAGTCAACCAAACCGGTCGCGTTTTCTGATCGGTGAAAAAATAGTTGCGATCGTTCAATTTTGTGATTATACGAATAATGTTGATGATGTTGTTTTGAGATCGTTACCCCGCATATGGGAGAATACAAGGAAAGACTATATCAGTGCGTATAATGTTATTGAGTGGTGAAAAATGAAGTAGTGTTTGCGTTTATTGAATGGTCAAAAAAAAAATGTTAAGAAAAAATACGCAGAGCACAAAAAGTTGCTGGGTGACATGGTGAGCGAGTTCGATCAGTGAAAACAAAAGGTCCGCTTCCAGCGGAGCATGTTCAAGCTGATCCGACTGACGGCCAAGAAATTCCCGGAATACGTGAGTGATGTGCACCACCGTCGGGGTCTGGACACCGTGCTTTATGTTGCCGAGGGACAACGGCTGGATGAAAGCTCCTCTCCTTGATCTCGCTGGCGGAAGCCGTTCAGGGATTGAGCTACTATCTGGTCAACTTGACTGGCTGTATGTGTATATGTAGATGAGTATGTGTGCATGTATATATGTAAGTATTTATGAATGAAAGAGAATACGAGCGTGATTTTTCAAATCCGGCCCGAGATTGGTAAGCAATATTCCCAGTAACTCAATTTTACTAAATTTTAGTTGAACATGAACTATATTGAACACATTTAACCATTCCACAAATAAATTATTGAAACTCGCCACATTTTTATCTCTTAGACGACTATGAAGGTTGTTTAAGTTTCCAGCGCTTTCAGCAATAGATGTCAGGATAATTATCAAATATTCAAACAGTTGTAAGGCCGTGGTACGCAGAGAGTGTGGATCTACGGCACTCAACATGTTTGGCAAAATGTTGAATGGAAGTGGATAGGCTTATCTCGGTGACTGCCCCCTTATATTTTCAGACATTCTTCTCTTTTCAGAGAGCGAGTAATGGCGCTATAACCATAAGCTATAAGGAGCTAGGACTATAGTTAATGCTAAAGTCCCAACCAAGAGAAATGAAGCATCACTTAACCTTCTTAGACAAGATGCTCCCAACGACCATTATTGAATACATTTTTGTTTTGTACACCAAACAGGGTAATCTGTTCAACTTTTCTCTCTGACTATTAATTTCCTTTTTTTTATATCTACTGAAGGCTACGTGGGTTCCCCGTGTCTTCTTAAGGTAGATACCAAATCCTCCCTATCACCAACGGTTGCATGAACGTGACCAGGTGAGCGATCGAGGAGTGTCTTCGTGGAGATTATTGCATGAAAAAACGTATCAGTAACCGTAATCAGGTTTCGTTTCATGATGGCATGCAATGTCTTCAACGAATTATTCCTCATCGTGGCTCCATCCACGAGGTGTGCAAACGTCAATGCTAATGTATTACGCGGTACCTTATGTCACAGATTGTTCATTTATTTATTTTTTATTTTATTTTTTATTCATCAACAGGTTATATATAAACCCCAATTATGTTACTTAAAGCTAAACTAAAATGGCACATTAATGGTCATGACATAAAACAATGAAAAAACTACACTATCGATGCGAATAAGACAGGTCTAGACAGGCGAAAACCCTATTAATGAGTCTTTGTAAACCGCCAATTGCGCCAAACATACTGTAATTGGTTAGCTGTGGAGGTAACCGCAGCATCGAACTATTTCTCAGGGCTCGTGGTTGCTCGTTGATGTTGATTTGCTCCAGAAGATCAGGACAGTCGATGCGGCCTTGCAAGATGTTCGCGATTAACAAAGCCCTGGCTGTATGTCTACGGGCTAACAAGGACTCCAGGTTAATCAGATGGCAACGGCTTCCGTAGCTCCTTTCGGCCAAGGTAGTTTACGTAGCGTAGATCTCAAAAACCGTCGTTGAACAGCTTCTACTCTAACAACACCGTTGTTGTAATGAGGAGTCCACATAGCTTAGCAATACTCTAATATAGAACGACACAATGAGCAGTACAACGACTTGAGGCAGTAGATGTCCGTGAAGTCTTTAATAATCCGGAAGATGAACCCGAGAACGCAGGGCGCTTTGCCGACAGCGGACGAGATACGCTGCTTGAAGGTAAGTTGGGTGTCCAGAATGACTCCTAGGTCCTTGACTTGACTGATGCGGTCAATTTCAGTGCCCAACAAGACATTCTTGAATAAAATAGTCTGTTTTTTGTGCGAAAATGAGATAACCGTGGATTTGGCCGGGTTGACATCCATGCGATTCAAATTGCACCAATCGGCAAAAGCATTCAGCTGACATTGTAGAAAGCGACAGTCATCGAGTGAATCCACTCGAAGAAAGAGTTTCAGGTCATCTGTAGTGGTCCTTCGAAAGCCAAATTTACGTCGTTGAAGTAGATCAAAAAAATCAACGGTCCCAAGCTGCAGACAAGTCGGTGTACATGACATCCGTTTGGTCGCGTTTCGCCATACTGTCAGTAATGTAGGAAATAAGGCACAGCAGGTTAGTGGCAGTGGAGCGACCAACCATGAATCCGTGCTGGTCGGTACTAATATACGGTTTGCAGTGAGTGTGCAACGGTCCCATAATAACAATCTCAAACAGTTTAGCAACAGCGCCAAGCGAAGTTATGCGGAGAAAATTGCCAGCGTCTCGTTTGCTACCCTTTTTGTGTACTGGAACAAACTATCCAGGTGTAGTTTGAGAAAGGACGAAGGAATTCCGTCCGGCCTGGGATTGTGAGATAATTTGAGTTAAGAGCAGGGCTTGTTTATCATCTCTGCATCGATGTAGACTTGGCCCAAGGTTTGACCGGCATGGCGAACGTAGCTGGCCGCAAGTCTAATGTGGTCATTGCTCGATGTCTCCTCGGTGAAAACGCTAGAAAATTTCTCAGAAATAGCTGCTACATACCCTGCGGGGTGGAAGCCTCATTTCCGTGGAGCGACATAGACGTACCTGTCTCTTTTTGAATGTTAACATTGCAAACAGCGCACAATCCGTCGTTAGGTGCATTTGTTTATCAACGTTTAAGTTTTTTCGCTAAGAAATGCCTTAAAGCCCACACATTTTGTCAAGTGTCCAAAAATTTAAAAAATAGAAAAAGCTATAGTACCATCGCTGATATTGCTAAATAGTTCAAAGGTCCAAAAAATGCGGCTTCATCTCACCAGCGGCATGATCAGGATGTCCATTGAAGACAGGTCCTCGGATTGACAGGACTATCGTGAACGCAGTTAAGCAAAACCGAGGCTTCTCTTCTCCCAAAGTTGGAAAACAAATCGAAAATGAGTTTTCAATTCACGTGACACCTTAAACAGTGGCTTCAAAAACATGGTCTTAATAGCAGAGTGGCACTTAAGAAGCTATAGTTACCCACAAAAAAAAACATTAAAAAATGGCTTGAGTGAGCACAAGTTTACATTTTATGGACAATTGATGACTGGAATAAGATCAGATTAGACTAAAATAATGCTATTTGGATATCACAAGAAAATGCGGTCTTGCGCCGAAAGCTAGAAAAAGGAGTGCTTAACGCCGATCGTGTCTATACAGGTATGTTCATGATTTGGTACCCGATAGCATCGTGTGGTGTTGGAGAGCTAGATTTTTATGACGGCATAATAGTAAAAGAAGTGTCTCTGGACATATTGAAGCAAAGATTTCCAGCAATCGTCCGAAAACTGAAAATGAGCCGGTACACATTTCAGCAAGATAAAGAACCAAAACATACACTGAAAATTAATTTTCGTTTATATTACGAAATCGAAGGTAAGACTAACAAATCTATTTGTTGTTTTCTGCAACGAAACTGATTTGTACTTCTTAAGAAGCTACCTTCGTATTTAATGCCACACGCGCAACTGTCACAAGCACTAAGCATTTGTTAACAAAGAAAGAACATTCGTTCATTCTACGAAAACAATACATAGAGCTACGAGTAATTTGTTACCAATAAAAAAGAAACGTCTCTCTGCTAGCGATGGGCGATCTCGATCCGTTTTTTTCTGGATCGATTTTTGTGTGTCGATTAATCGATATTTTGAATCGATCCTATACTGTTCGACTTTTGACTGAATCGATTTTTTAGGGGAAGAATCGAGTTTCAAACTGTACACGCTATGAAAATAATACGGAAAAGTCGGTAGAAAATACCGAAAACCGCACAAAAGTGCACATACTGAAATTATTGATAAAATTAGATTACCGAAATTTCGGTATTGTTAGAAAGAATGACTAATTTTTTCACGGTTCTTTTTACCGAAAGTGCTTGCAACCAATGAGAGCAATTTAAACCAAATTTAAGCAAAATCTAACGATAAAATTTGCAAATCCACTTTACTAGGTTACTAAGGTAAAATGTAACGTTTTCTTTCGGTTAATTTTACTGATACTTTAGGTTTTGCTACCAAAATCTAGAGTATCGGTAAAATGAAAAAAACCTTATTTTCGGTAATCTTATCTTAGCGGGTAGTACACGAAATAGGTAATCAGTGACTCAATAAGTGATTGCAACATGTTAACATGTTATTACAAGCTGCCAGACCTATTCTTAACGACATTGATCAATATCAAGAATCGCCATCGCCTATCACTAGATACACCTTGAACTTTGACATTTCTTCACCTCACTCCCGCTCTTTCGCTTTGCACAGCAAACCTCAGCAAACCTCTCGCAATGTTACCTGCTTAGCTGTTTTCGTGTTTTTGCCTAGCCCGTTTGGTGTAATTTTTACCTGTCACTGTCATTCCGGTTTTATTTAAGATATTTTGTCTGCGTTTAAAAAGAAAGGTTGAGAACGCCTGACATTCACCAGTTCGCTGGATAATGGTCTCTCTGATGAAAATTGATTCACACGAATCTGTTTTCTATAGAACAATAAAACAAAAGATCAAACATGGAATTTGCTCTTTGGAAATGTTACAAATTACCCAAAATTTGCTTTGACAATTTATAAATTGTAATTATATAATAGAATATAATACAAATCAATTTTCTTTGAATCGATTCTTCCGCAGTCGATTTGTTCTCGAATCGATTTTTTTCGATTTTGGGAATCGATTCAGCAGAACCGATTTTTTTTGTGTAAAATGATCATTGCTAGTGGTTGCACGCATGACTGACAGATCTACTTTATCGGCTCAAAATGTAATGAAAAAAAAAGCGCATCCACGAGAAGTTGTCCGTGACATAGGATTCGATACTACATTTTCAGGGAGAGCTGTTACTGAGTCCGTGGCTGATCTTACTAGGCCATTCTGACTCGTGAGAAGTAACTTGATTATTATGCATGACGTTCTTACTCTCGACAGCGCTCTAATTTCTGTTTTGGGATGAATTCATACTTCCCATCATCCTAGCAGCAACACGAATATTTATGAGTACAACCGAAGAGAAGCAGCGATTGGCTGATCTAAACAAAATTCATTTTGTGCATTGTACAAATAAGGTGTAATGATAGCATTTTATTAGATGACAAACAATATGAATGTTTCATACAGTTCGTAAACGAGTGAAAGCTAATTTACGAAAATAAATTTTCAGTGTACGTCAAAACTGGTATCGTAATGGTTCAACGAACGAAATCGTTTCCGGGAATGTACGTTTTGGAAAGTGGGAAGTAACTTTCGTCGTCCAAAACAAAACATTTCCAGGAAAAAAAATTTAATCAACCTGTGGCATTGTGATTTCAGCATCGAAATCTGTTTCTCAGGGTACTCTGAGTCTACTGTCTTCTTTCGGCACTTGATTCCGACTCTTTTCAATATTTTTCAGTTGTACTCGTGAGAACAGTTAAACTTTTGATTCCGTGATTCCTAGATGTTAAAGGCACGAGAAAAAGATCGAAGTCCATTTGCGTCCATAATTTTGGCTGGTCTTCCAGTCCCTTGTTTGCGAGTAGGTGTTGGGGATCTTAGAATATGAAAACAGTTGAAGCCGCAAAATTTTCGCGCTGAAATTGTTGTACCGTATACTTTTTGCCGAGATTTCAACATTAAACAAAAAATATTAGCAGAAAAAAAGAGAAAAGACTTTGCGTGTTTTAGAGTATTGTAGATAGCCCGTTTTGCCTCAATTTACCCTAAGATAATGGTTTTCCCCTTTCTGCATATATTGAAAATTTAACCCATATAACGATGAACTCTTTGAATTGGTCAGATGCCAAGGTGTCTTACCTGGAGTATAAACGGCTTCCTCGTAAACGTTTGGTTCGGTTCGATTCAAAACCAGCGGCTTTTCTTACCTGGAAATTTGGGTTCATTTTTTCACACCGTGCAATGCTTCAATTCCACGGCTCATAGAGAGAACGTAGAGAACAACCTGTACCACGACTTCCACAAAAAAATACTGATTGACAGAAATGTTTAGACCCAGTGCCCCATGCCAGTTTCCGTTAGCTCGGGTCCCAAAACCACCGAGTATCGCATTTTGACCTCATGCTATTTGCATTTTTCTTCACAAATCGACATCAAAATTTAAATTTTGAAATATTTTGAGAACCACTTAAATAACTGCTTCAGCTTGAATGTAAATTCTCCAGAACCCAGATTTTCAATTTTAAGACTATAACAAACAGCTGTGCAGAAAAATGGTCAGTATACATAAGTAAATGCCTGAAAGAACGACTGCTTCCATGTTACACAAAACACACAACGTTCCTACATATTTTTTTGGCCGAACCTAGCCTCTTCCCTAGTAGCACACTTGTAGCCATTCCGGTTGAAATAACATAAATATTACTTCCGGTAAGTCGTGTTCAAGTTACTACAACCAATTATGACCGAAGTGTGCTACTTGGTTGTCACTTACCCAAGGATGTTCTGGAGTAGGTAAAAAACGAATGGTGTCAATTTCGTGCCGAAATATCTCAATCCCCCAAACTCTACAGAGTTGCTGCCAATTGAAAAATATTGAGCTACAATGAAGCACGAACTTCGTAAGCATCCTAAAGTTGTCACCTACAGAACAGGAAATGTTGACAGCGGGAACAAACGCCGGTTCAAGCGTTGTACGAACTCTTATGGTTGGTATTAAGAAGAAAGTTCGACTTCTGGATTTGCTCAATAAATACAATTAAATGAAAATACTTAAACCAGGATTATACACTGTATTTTGTTCCCAAAAATTTATGACAACTAGTTGAGAGACTTGTTTTGAGACGAGTTCAAAGTGATGCAATTTAACTGTGGACACCCTTCAGTACAGTGAACTTCCCAAATTTTGCGGATTCCCTTGATAATGGTCTCAAATGATAAATGGGGATTGACTTTTGTTGTTTCATCAGAAAATATCCCGCGATTCCTTCAGCAAAGTTGTTCAGTAGGATCAACGCATTTAGGATGGTAAACTTAAAAGTTCAGAATTATCTCACTACGCGACGCTAGTGTGCATGTAAACTTACTCTATAACCTGAATCTTGAGATCCTTGACATATGGCAAGTTGGCGTTTTCGACAAAGATGTATGGTTGAGTGAGGCCTTTCGGATGGTGTTAACATTAGTTCAGAACCCGTCCACTACGTGGCACTATTAGCGTATATGTGAACTTTGTGTATTACCTGTATTTTCAGATCTAGATCGTTTATAAATTTACTGTTTTCAGGAAAGTTAGTAGTAAAATTATGAGCTTCCGGATGCTCCATTCAACAGAATTATCTCACTCTGTGGCGCTAGTGTGTTTATAAACTTTTTGAATGGTGTACACATTAGATACAAATCCGCCCGCTACGTGGTGCTAGTGTTCAGGAGAACTTTTTGTAATATCTGTAATTAGATTTCTAGATCATGCATGAATATATTGTTTTCGGGAAATTTATTCGAGTAATCATGGTCCTCCAGACGGGCCCCTTCATAATTCAGAATTATTTCACTGCGTGGCACTGGTCTGCTTTTGAACTTTGTAATGAATGTTTATCGCTAGTACACATGAGAGGCTGTTTACCCCAATATTGGTATTTTTGATACGTTGCTCTGACGATTTCGGGTTACTCCTTCAGAGAAGTTCTTCACAAAATTTCGGGTAAGTCCTTTAGAGAACTTCATGGAAGTTCTTCAGAGAACTTCATGGGAGGAACCTCATGGAGTTTCGCAGAGAACTTCAGGAGAAGTTCTCGCAGAAAACTTCAGGCAAAGTTCTTCAGAGAACTTTATGGAAAGTTCTTCAGGGAACTTCAGTGAAAGTTCTTCAGAGAACTTCATGGAAGTGCTTCAGAGAACTTCAGGAGAAATTCTGCAGAGAACTTCAGAGAAGCTTTTCTACAATGACTTCAGGGAACGTCCTTCAGAGAACTTCAGTGGAGCCTTCTACAGAGAACTTCAGGGATTTCCTTTCTTTCAGAGAACCACAGTGCAGCAGCATTTCAGTGAACTTCCACAGTGGCAAAGCATTTCAGAGAACTTCAGGGCAGTTTTGCAGAGAACCTCCAAAGTGAAGGTGCTTCTGAGCAAACTTACAGGAAAGTTCTTCACAGAATTCTCAGCGCGAGAGCCTCGTAGAGCACTCGATTTGAAGTTTTAAAGAAAATCTCAGGTGGGGCTCCTGCAGTAAACTTCAGGGAAGCTTTTCAGAGAATTTCCTCATAGAAGTTCTTCAGAGAACCTCAAGGCAGTGTCACGCAGACCTGCAGAAATGTCTCTTCAGAGAGTCTACGCAGAACGAAGTTTTTCTTTCAGAGAACTCCGGCGTAGTGCGTCGAGAGAACTTCTCTGCGCACACTCTCAGAGAACTTCAGCGAAGTCTTTCAGAGGTCCTTCAGTCGGAGCTTTTTCAGAGAACTTCAGCGAGATGTTTTTGCAGAGAATCCCCCTAGACATTTACAATCAGCAGAGGACAATTGCCCAATTTCTGGACGCCACTGTGAACAATAGCGTCACGTGTCCATTCCACATGTCCTTTTTGTAGCAAACGGTTGAATGCAACCGGAAGTGCTACATGGAGAACTTCAGAAAGTCCTTCAGAGAACTCTTCAGGGAAGTTCTTCAAAGAACCTGACAGGGAAGTGCCTCTGCAGAACTCCAGAGAAAGTCCCCTTTCAGAGAGCTCCAGTCGAAGCTTTCAGAGAATCAGAAGTAACTTCAGAGAACTCCAGCGAAGTTTTCTTTTCAGAGAACTTCAGGAAAGTACTTCTTGGGAGAACTTCAGACGAAGTCTTCTCAGAGAACTTCAGCGAAGTTCCTTCAGAGCCCCTCAGCAAAGTCTTTCAGAGAACTTCTGAGATGTTTTTGCAAGTGAACCCCTGGATAATTACAAGCGACAGAGATGCACCGTCTGCCGCGATTTCTGGATCAGAACAACAGTCGTCACGTTTCCATCCCACACGTCCTTT
>JASCZW010011727.1:0-31017 GCA_034211315.2 Aedes japonicus
CATGCTAGGAAACGAACTATTATTGAGTGGCGAGGAACCAACTCGCATGGTGAGTGAGTACCGCATGAGCAGCTGACGGGTTTGCTCATTGAGTTAACGATGCTGGTTGAACAAGATGTTACGGATAATTCGCTTGCGTCTAGTAGGTGGATATCTGCGGCGTGCCACCAATAGAGGGTTTGGGATTTGTTTTATCACCTCCTATTTGCTTCCTGCTTAATTAGTAAAGCTTGTTGGTGGGATAGTGATATTGGGTTTGCATTATTTATATCTTGGCGTTAGCTTGTAGTCGCTTTTTTGATGCATCTCTGGTGTAATTTATAAAGACTTTATAGAAAGAATTTATAAAATAAGAGTGCATCCGGCTATCGAGGTTTGCGAGAACAGTTTAATATTCGTACTGGCTGATAAAACACGTGCGTGGACAAGACATTTGTGTGCATCTGGCATCGAATACATATTTAAATTTTAGCAAACAGAGCGCAGTGTAAGCCAATATATGAATTACATCTCAGCATTGTTATAAAAAATATGCAGTTCCCTAACTATCGATATCCATGAGTTCAAGATGTGCTGTGTTTTATAGTGAGTTTTGGGCTGTACATTTAGTGACTTTTTAAATGTATATCATGAAACATGTCAAAATTGTATAAGATAATCTGTCTCCACTTCTATTTCACCTACTGTTTGACTTATCTTTTGCATCATATTCAAGAAGCGAAGTAGACGATTAGGAGATGCTAGACCACCTTCCGTACAAAGTATATTCGATCGAAACGTCATTTTTTTTAATCCTATTGAACATATTGTTTAGGTGTGATTCGTGGCTTTCAGATTTGAAAGTGCATATTAGACAGTCACTACGAGAGAGCTAACGATTTTTTTTGACGTAGACTACGTCTTACGGCAAGGTTAGGGTGTCATTTGAAAATCCTAAAATAACGTCCGATAGGAAATACAAATTAAACGCTTATAACTTAATTATTCTTCGATAGATTTTCAATATGTTTAAATCAATCGGTTGTAAAATTCCCCGCGTATTGAGTCAACTATAAAAAATATCTTTCTACAATTGTAAACTATTGAAAGTAACGCAAATAAAAGGTGATGTTTTAAAATATAGTTTTGATGGCTAAATTTGCTACATGCATAGTATTTCAGTGATTTCCATTTCAATGAAGATTTCAATGTAGCAATAAACTATGTTGCAGTGAACGATAAACAAGGTATACACCTTCGCAAACTAAATCATTCGTTCGGTATTATTCAAGCTGTGCGGAGTGGCGGGGATCAAATATTGGATTGACAGCTTGCGGTGGCTAATACCCTGGAGGGTTCACTGGCGTGCAACCATTGATCAGGTAGCTGATAACTGTATTTTTCTAGGCAACCGTTGCTAGGCAGCCATTAGTTTTGTGATGAGCAATCGGTTGACCAAACTTGTGACCATGAGGAGCAAAATAAGGTGCTTATGTTGATCCTGATCTTAGCCAATTTTTGGTACGATGCAACGGATGCAATAATTTGCTTCTGCAAAAGACCAAGGAGGTTTAAATTCAAATGTGCACCATATAAAATCCGCCCTTTTCAGGACGGCCAATTCAATTTTTCTAGTTAAGAAGTTTGTATGAATTTATCGTACATTTTTCAAATTCCGATCTAAATTCTTGGCAATTACAGCCAGCGGCGGTTCAAATAGTTTTAGTTTTCCTTTAGTCGTCGCATACCTAAAGCGTTGTGTAAAATTTCTAGAACGGCTCGAAAATTTATACTTTGTCTATATTATTCTGGAACGCAAATACAGAGCAGGCTTACAGCAATGGTTGAATGCCAAATAGAAATTTAAAAAATGGCTCCCATCACGAAAAATTAAATTACTGAACGCTAATAACTCGATCATTTCTTGATTGATTTTTGAGATTTATTCTCTAGACAACAAGAAGTTCTCACGACTGCTATTTAGTGTTTACAATTTAAAAAAAAGGTGCATATATTGCATGTTGTGTTTTGTATTCCGGCAAGTATCAAGAAATTTCCGATCACGGATAAGATTTAGCTTTTCTCACGTTGTATTCCGAATTCATTCTCTGTACATGCCAATTATTACTGTGATGAACACAATTGTTCTGTTTTGTTAACAATTCTAGTAGGAAAGAGTTTAACATCCAAGGAATTCCTAAGTATTGTAAAATAATTTTAAATATTTTTTTTCGTAGTTATTATCTTTATAAATTACGGATGCGCGAGTCTGTCTACAATTGCAACAGGACTACAATCTGTAGACAAGTAAATACAATTAAAATTGTTATTAACATTTTATATTTTAACATCCCTCCACTATATTTTCTATGGTATTTTATAGGTCAGTTTAAACTTCACATATATCCTTCCATGTCAATTACAGTCTACCTAACTTTAAATGTGTATTCGAAAAGATAGGAAGGTTTTTAACGTTTTTTAGGAAGGATCATATGCGACAAATTCAACTGAACAAAACTATGTCCAAATTTACCAAAAAAGGATAATTTACAATAGTTCATTTCATATTTTACAGATAAAGAATCATTTCCAGATTCTTCAAGAGTTATCGTAAAATTAATTATTATTTTCTGTAGTTTCATTACGTTTCCGTTTTTGGCATTATTCACACTCATATAAAATTAATTTAGCCTCACTGTTAGTTGTTTTCATTTTTTTCAAGACTTTTAGGATTTTAATACATGTCTAATTTTCAATTTCAGTAACAAAGCAGTGGATGTCATATATACATTGTACCTACGCTTATTATGTTACTTGTCTATAAACGGAAATCTTTCAATGGGTGGATGACCAGCTATTTTACGGATATATATATTCTACTATAGTTTACTGGCTTGCTAGTATTACGACTTAACATTATAACGTCAGTTTATTATTTTATTTTATGATATTAAATTTATGCAATACATAAACTCACATAATTAAAATCACTATAGTACCTTCTACAAAAAATTATTGTGATAGAAGGAAAAGGAAGAGCACTTAGAAATTTTAGGTTTACTATTCTTTATATGCTCTATAATCTCAGATCATCCATGAACATCCCAAATTTTGAAAAATAATTTTAAACCATATTTTTTACTCGTTTTAGCATTGTCTAAACTTTCAGGTTCACAAATGGAATTGTTATTATTATTCTTATATTCACTCACTTTATTATTCATCATTCTAATATTCATTCACATTATTTTATAAATTACTATATGATATTGACTATACACTCAGTAGCAAAAAAAGCCGAGCAAAATTTTGTTTGCAAAAACTCCATGTTCAACCTCCTGTAACTTTGTCAATTATCAATATTTTTGGCTGAAAATTTAACAACATTATAAACAATGTATAAACCTTATGTGACCAAAATTTCATTATCATAAAGTTTATAAATCCAACATGGCGGCTTTTTTTTTGCACCGATATTTCAGCAAGGTCAGTATTGGGTGAAAAAGGGAAATGCTCATGTTGGTGCGTCTACTTTAACGCCAGCTGTAGTCCAAACCATTTGATGGAAATAGTTAAAATTTTGTCCACATTATATTCTGTACTTTTTCAAGCTATGGAGAAATTTTTAATATGCTACTTAAATTTTTCACAGAACTACGGATTTTTTAAATTGCTCTGTCCAAAAATGACTTTTTTCACATATGTTATGATAACTCCAAATTCATAAATTCTATCAACATGAAATTTTGGTCACATAAGGTATATACATTGGTTATTCAATTGACAAATTTTCAACTAAAAATATTGATAATTGAAAAAGTAACAGAAAGTTAAACAACGCGGTTTTTGGAAGCAAAATTTTGCTCGGCTTTTTTTTTGCTACTGAGTGTATATTGGGAAAGGAGGAAGCATCAGGGATCACTAAATCTGGAATTGAACAATGAAGTGGTATGACAATCGGCGTCTAGAGGGTACAAACACTACCTTTATTCTTATCCTATCGATTCGATTGTGATGCTGTGAATTCTACTCCAACAGTTTCAGCGAGAGGGACGTGCCCTTCTTTAAAAGCCATCCCGTAAAAAGTTTGATAAGGATTGCGAATTGGGTTATTCAATTTGTTGGACCGTATAGTTTGAATGAGAATCTTAATTTTTAACGGGTTTCGCGTAAGCGTCTCTGCTTGCGGGTCCGCCCCACCGTTTTTGGCCCTACATACAGTGTTGCTGGGAATACAAACCGTTAACTCAATTTGATCTTACTGTTAAGTGGAGCTACATACATGACAAGGTCTTTGAAGGGATGGTGACTACCTTACATACATACATACATACAATTCACGATGGAAAGAGTTTTATTTCTAGGAAATAAGTTTTGAGATACGATGGGAAAGTTTTTTTTAATTATTACCAAATTGTACACGATTTTCATTGCTGCATAAATAATTTATCAAACCATTTAATGAAAAAAATCAACAAAATAAGAAATTTCAACTTGATTACAAGTTCGGAAAACGTAGAGAAGAGCAAAACTTCAGCATTGGAACTCATTTCCGGCACATCGATAGAAAACATGAAATTTATTGCCGTGAGGACGACCCCGGCGTAGTGGTCTGCATCCATACCTCTCACGCCAAAGTCACGAGTTCGAATCTCACCCCGTACAAGTCACGAAAATACCCAAACGGTATTTGAGTGACTACGACGGGAGATGAACCAGCCCAGAGCTGAAAATCTCGATAATAAAGGAAAAAAAGAAATTTATCAATGTTTATATATGAAATATCAAATCATACATTTAGCAAGTTAGTTAAGTTCAATAACTACAAAACAATGTTAGTATGAACGTATTCCCTGCATATTTACATTCTTTCTGACTGAACACAAAACAAATAAATTGAAGCTCATTTATGTGTTTTTGACTAACATTAGCCTTAGATTGTAGTTAGTTTAACCTGTATGTTTACTTTAAGTTTTTTTTATCTGTGTTTGTGTGTTTTTTTCTTTCTCAAAATGTTCAAGTCAAAAGAAGCCAAAAGTTTTTTGACAATTTAGAATAAAAAAAATGTGTTATGTAAGCCCCACTTCAAACTCCTGCCTACCTTCCCATCCATTCAATTGTTAATCCTATTAACCTCGAGACGGCCGCGAGTAATCGGTTCTATCCTCTTAACGTTAGTTTTAAGATAATTTATGTATACAAATATGAAAACTTGGCTCTGTAAAGTTAATTCGATTGAGCTTGTACAAATAAATGATTTATATAAAAAAAATGTTTACGCTCCAAACAAATACACTTTTCATACCAACAGCTGACTGCTGCAATGGGGTCAATGGCGTTTCAATATTTCGTGTCGTAATTTAAAATGGAATGCCGTGATTGCTGTTAAGAAACTGTGTTAGATTTTCAATAACATCTCAGCAGCCAGCGATTTCTCGCGTACCACGAGCAAAGGAACTATCCTTTTTGACCGATTTTGTTCATCAACCTTCTGTAATAACGCAGCTATTAAAATATTTTGTATTGCATAAGTTGTTGAAAGCTACACGCAAAGCCAAAGATTTGTTTATTTTGCCGTGGTATACAACAGAGGAAGTCGTGGAAGAGAATCGTCGGTTGGTTGTTTTCAAATGATACGCGAGATTTGAAATATAACGGTACGATGCAAAGATAAATAAACCAATTTGTTTTTAAAAGTCACATTCCATCTTTTTATTAAAGTGCGTGTTATGCTGAGTTTAAAAGAAAACAGATATTTATAATATCAGTCTACCACTTTTAAATTTAATTCTTTTAAATAATAATTCCTGAATGAAGATAGCAGAAAAAGAAGATAAATCTCAATAATTATATACATTTATTTTCTAGTTTTTACTTCAACCATTTCTTTAATCGTTCCATATATACATTATGATTCCAGTATTCATGTTTTCATTCTGATTCATACACTGCGGCAAACGCATGATGACCAAGATGCGATGCGAAATCGATTTTAAATTGATAATTATGTTTATTAAATTATATTTTACTCGCTCACTTATCAGAGTCTTCAACACACTAGCCGCTATCCCAACGTGGCCCGTCTGGATTAGCATTACAACGGAAATCATTTCCTTGTTTTCTCGTTTTGCCATTGTCTCACACCAGCGGCGGCATTGCTGGAATTTCCGAACCAGACAACTGCTAGCGATCAACTGAGTGAGCAAGAAATTGTTTGTTCAACAAAATAATGCTCAGACTGCGAGTCAAACGTTGCATGAGTTATTACGATCGTGCTCAAGGTCTGAGAGAGATAGAGCTGATTCTTATGAACTTATTCTCTGGTTTTTCCTACTCTCGTGGTGAGTCCAATCACCATATCGTTCAAACCGTCGCGCTCCATCTCGTTCTGCAATGCTGGTACGAAAATGAACACTGTGAGTTATCTCTCTGAAAACAGGTATTGAGCGTTCGTTGAGGTGAGTATATACAACATTGGATAAAACCATCTAAAATAGACCAACTTGGCGTTCCCCGCACCCGTGTTGTATTTCTTGTTGTTAAACCGGTGGTTTTATTTCCAGAGATCGTAGATTTTTCGCAAACTCTTAGCCATGAATTGGTTTGACCAAATATTTTTTACTGTCAGTTAGCAGACGACGACCAAATACTTGCTATTTTGTTTGGCTGAGTGTGAGTGTGTAAGTGCATGCATTTCATTTAAATAATATTAGATAATGCTGATTCGTAACTTGGCAGCGAAAAAACAGGAGTCGAAACGGAGAGGGTCACGTCCTGAATAATGCCTCAACATCGACTGTGATTTCGGTCATCAGAAGCTGTTCCAGTACTACTTTATCGACATGCCATCCTTCGACATGCACTTTCTGTGTTGTTCTACTCATGCCAAGGGAGATGTTCCTGGATATTATGCGACACTTAGAATCATCTGATAACTTTTTCCAGCTAAGTTGTGATACAGCTGAAAACGTCGGCCTGAACCCGTTACAAGACTGCACTGTAGCCTAGTTCAGCTAGTTCTCTCGACGAAAATGTGAGGGAAAGTCAATAAGCCTTCTTGCAAAGTCATGTTAGGGGTTCTTCCCAGCAGTTCAGCAACTTAACTGAAATTCAGGGTAATTCCCAGAAATTCATCGAATTTCCATAATCGCAGAAGGTTTCACATGAGTTCTGGAAACCACTTAAAAGTTAAAGGTTTTTCTCAGAAGTTTATGCCACTCTTCATAAATTCAGGGAGCTTCCCAGAAATTCACAGAACTTATCAGCATGTTTTATGTACTTCTCAAAAGATTATAGAACAACCGCAGTTCAGTAAATTAAAAAAAAAAAAATAATTAACATAGCTTCATATATTTGTTTTATACATCTTTCTAAAACAAAGTAAATTTCTTTGGATTATTCTTAGAATCAGAAAACCCTTATGCAGAAATGTGATTTCCTGAAATAGGTTCAAAGCAATTAAATTTCTGTGTAGCAGGTATTGTCTTTACATGGCTATATAACTCCTCATGTTCTTGTGACATTTTTGCATACTATTCAGCAATTCTCAGAAGATTATAGAACACCCAAGTTCAGGAAATTTTCCAGAAAATTAAAGACGATCCCACAAATCAAAGAAATGCATAAGCTTTTCAAAAGATTGAGGTCCAGAGAACTTCTCCGAAGCTCGTGAAACTTCCCAGAAGCATAGGGAACTTCTCAGAAAACCTATAAGAGTTCAAGGTATTACCTTGAAGTTCAGGGTACTTCCCAGAAATTGAAAAAACTTTCCAGAACTTCAGGAAACGACCACAAAGGCAATTTCCCCAAAGATCAGGTAACAATCAGAGAACTTCCCAGAAGTTTGGAGCATGTTTTGCAGCTCAAGCAACTTCTCAGATGCTCAGGGCACTTCTCAAAAATTCGAGACGTTTCACAGAAGTCCTGGAATGTTCCAAGAATTTCAGAGAACTTTCTCAAAGTTCGGGAATTTTCCAGAATTTCATAGTATGTCCCATAAATTCATAAAACTTCTAAGGATTTTTGAGCATTCTTCAAGATTTAGGAAACATTCCTAGATTTTTTCCATAAGTTTAGGGAGCTTCCTAAAAGTTTAGGGGTCTTCTCAGAATTCAGTTCTCAGAAAACAGTTCAGAGATCATCTCAGGTGCTCACGGTATTTAAGTTTCAAGAAGAACCTAAACTTCTTACAACTTTATAATTTTTCGTGCCGAATCAAAACGAGTATAAAATAATCAACTACATTTTGTTACACTTTGATTGTTATTTTGTATTCTCCCCAGCGCGGAAGTAACGATCTTTGATGAAGTTTTTTCAGAAGCAGATAATTTATCATCTCCATGCGAAGCGCTAGGAGCGGACAGTAATTTTATTGCTAGAACAAATAGACATGAAGAAAAAGTGTATTGATAGATCCGTAAGGGAACGGCAGGCTTTTGAAATTGAATAGATGTAAGTTTGAAAACGAGCGGAGGGCATTTGAACGGTTGTTAGTGTTGAATCTATTTCTTGAAATTTTCGCTGTATCATAATCTTGGAAATTCTTGAAAGTTCTTCTAAGGTTTCAAGGTTTAATACTTTATTTTTTTAAAAAGTGATCAAATGAAGTGTTAAATTTTAAATTCTCCTAGTTTCCCAATTACTTGAGATAATTATCAGCATCCGAGGCGAGCAACACCACGAATGTACCTCAGAATATACTCAATAAAGTTGAGTTTTGTTTAGAAGAAACTGAAATTTTACTCACTAATTGGTATTATAAAGTAGCATGTAAACATATACCAGATTGAAAATGATGCAAAATAAATCCAGTATAAAACAAAATTTACAACACCGGTGCAACGATGTTTTTGCGATCTAAAAAATAAATCCAAACCACGATTTGGATCACCGTTGAAGATGCCCTTAAACTGAGATATCTACTGTTTCCTGGGGGTGCGACACATCTAAATCCATATTCAAGATGATCGAAAAATCCCTCGCTAGCGAATCAATCTTTAAAAAATCTTGTAGCAGCTTGTGAATCTTAATCCATCAACTTGCATCGAGCTGCATCTTTTTGCAGTAAATCTTTAAAATCTTCATGAAAATCTTTAAAATCTTCTTTCTATCTACTAAGCGTGCGCACATCGCACAAAAGCAAAACAAAAAAATCCTGCATCTGAGATAGGGCGCGACTCTACTGTTTCAAATAGTTAACACACGCTCTTTTGAAACAATGCAAGGTTGTTTCTTTCCTGAAACTAGGTGAGCTACAAGGTAAGGAGTGTATCGAATATAAGCTATCCACATACATTTGCGTTGTACGCATGTATTTGTGATGGTTTTTTATGCTCTGAACACTGCATGCTGTGCGTTTGACTGTCAGCTTTCTTTTGTTTACTTGTTTGTGCGGTTCAAATTCTGCGTTTTCAAAATGTCGCGTATTGAAAAGGAAGTGAAAATTAAGGTTCTGGATACATGGCTGAGTGAGAAGGGTATTACTATGCTAAAATTGGCGAAGCGGTTTGGAATTCATCATGCGAGTGTTAAAACCATCATTAATAAGTTTGGGGAACACTATTCTTTAGATGAGCTACCAGGAAGAGGCAGAAAACCCGGTTCTTCCAACCCGAAACTGGAGCAGAAAGTGGTATCTCTAATCATGAAGAACAAATCAATGTCAATACGTGATTTGGCCAAAACAGCAGAAACGAGTGTCGGAATGATCCAGCGTATCAAGAGGCGAAACCACCTAAAGACCTACAAGAAGCAGAAAATCTCGAAACAAAGTGCAGAACAGAAGAAGCGAGCAGCAACAAGGGCCCGGAAATTGTATTCGCGTCTTTTGCAGCGTCCGGATGCATGCGTTTTGATGGACGATGAGACCTATGTAAAGGAGGACTCAAAAACCCTTCCAGGTCCACAATACTTTACTGCCGTCGTTGGGGAGGATGTGAGCGATGCGGACAGGTCGATTCAAGTGGAGAAATTCGATCGAAAGGTTCTGGTATGGGAAGCAATATGTTCCTGTGGTTTGAAGTCAACCATTTTTTACACTACGGGAACTATAAATGCGGAAATCTATCGATCTGAGTGTCTCCAGAAGAGATTGTTGCCTTTATATAAGAAGCATAGTACACCTCCACTGTTTTGGCCGGATTTAGCGTCGGCTCACTATGCCAAAACCACTCTCAATTGGCTTGCGGAAAAGGGTATAGATTTCGTTGAGAAAAATATCAATCCACCAAATTGCCCTCCGCTTCGACCCATCGAACGTTACTGGGCAATCGTGAAGAGGGTCTTCAAGAAGACTGGTAAGGCAGCTGGGAACATGCGGGAGTTCAAATAAATTTGGGCTCAAACGTCCAAAAAATTCGATGCAACACTTGTCCGGAACTTGATGAAGAGAATTCGATCCAAAGTTCGAAAATTCGTGAAGGAATAACTTTAAATTTATCCGGTATTCATTATGTTCAAGTTTAACCTCGTACAATAAAGGATCAATTTTTTGTATGAATAAAATATCGGTTTTCAACATAATTTGAAAGAAAGTTTGTGGATAGCTTATTTTCGATACACTCCTTATAACGCTTGTGGCGATCATGACTCATATTCATGCGAGCAGTTGTTATTGTTCATGATAATTGTGGTGTCCGTCATGATATCATGAAGCATATTCATAATGTCATGAAGTAACACATTTTATGATATCATGAATTTTCATTCATGAATCCGGCAACGGATTTTTTCCGTGCAGATCAATGATGGTCATGAAATCGATGAAGTACGACTCCAACATAAACCCAGCGGAACGTTTTATGGCAACAGCTAATATAGCTTTGATTGGGGTTTCTTTGTCAAGGAATCATTTGGGCGAAAATGAAAAATTCGTTAAACACCTACTGTCCAAAAAACATTGGCGTGCTCGCTTAGCCCTAAAAGGGACTGAAGACGCTCGAAAATTACTGAAATCAAGATTTGGATCACTACGCTACAAAGGTGAAAAGGTTGTTATGTCTGATGTCTAACGTCATGTTAAAGTGACGGCTTATACTTTCCGAGTAAAATTTAAATGATATTTAAATCGTATTTTGTAAAAAAAATCTGCTTTCATGTGTTCGCAACTGGATTTCTTTTCAGGAGATGAAAAGTAATGATGCAAATTGCAAATTCCATAGTTCCAGAAGGTTGGTTGAAGGCATCAAGATTGACTGGCTACCGGTTCCTCAACTCACTGGCAAGAAATACATGGATTTCGATGAAATATACGGTACTGAACCAAATGATGATCATCAACCGAGTAAGAGCAATGTGCCTATAGAAACTAAAAGTTTGCCTCATCCTTAATTCGCTTTAGCTTCGACTAGAACGCCCTTGATCGTCAACTGCACCGAATGCAACTTTCCTCGCCTTATGTAAAGGGTGTCTACGATGAAATTGCCACACTATGAAATTGCTCTAACTTTTTAACCGTTGGGTAGAATTTAATGCAAATTTGGATGGATTTAGTTCATAGTGCATTATTTACATCCTGCAAGTTTTAAAGTCCTGTGATCAAAACTCGCGGAAATGGAGTCGAAAGAACAGCTCGTGCGTGATAAAATCTTGTGCATTCATCACGAGAACAAGGATCACTCGCATCGTTCCATCGCTAAAACGTTGGGAATCGCGAATTCCACGGTGTCGCGAGTGATTAAGCGGTTCGAGGAACGGTTGACCACCGATCGGAAGCCCAGAAGTGAAGGAAAAAGTATTCCGTACAACACCAAAAATCACAACCGCGTAGTTGGGGCCTTCAACCGAAATCCGAACGCCTTCGTTCGGGATGTGGCTAAGAAGCTGCACCTAAGCCGAAGTTTTGTCCAGAAGGCCAACACTAAGGCTGGGCTTCGAACGTTCAAGGTACAAAAGGCCCCTAATCGCGACGAGAAGCAGAACAAGTCCGCCAAAACCCGTGCCAGGAAGTTGTACCTCGACATGCTGACGAAAGTTGAATGCTGCATCATGGACGACGAAACATATGTGAAGGCCGACTTCAAACAGATCCCCGGCAACCTGTTTTTCACGGCCAAGGAAAAATTCAGCGTTCTGGAGCATGTCCGCACTCAGAAGATGTCCAAATTTGCGAAGAAATTCCTGGTTTGGCAAGCCATCTGCACGTGCGGGAAGCGGAGTGCACCTTTCGTGACCCAGGACACGATGAACGGACAGGTGTACATAAAAGAGTGCCCCCAGAAGCGGCTGCTTCCTCTCCTGGAGGCCCACAACGTCTCAACAATCTTCTGGCCGGATTTGGCCTCATGCCACTACTCCAAGGACGTGCTGAAGTGGTATGCGGACAATAAGGTCATTTTCGTGCCGAAAATGTTCAACCCTCCCAACACTCCGGAGCTCCGCCCCATCGAGAAGTACTGGGCGATTATGAAGCAGCACCTTCTTAAACGACCTAAGGTAGTGAAGACAGTCGAGAACTGAAGAAAGTATGGGTTTACATGCAAAAAACGGTTGATTCACAGGTTGTGCAGAATCCTATGGCCGGGGTTAAGGCCAAGGTGCGGGCATTTGCGTATGGACTGTAAATAAAATACGAGTAAAATGGTAAAATGAAGTTTAATAGTTATTTCTCAATCCCTGAAAATTTGATGGCAATCGGATGAAAACTCGAATTTTGCGAATCAATTTTGTGTGTGGCAATTTCATCGTGGACACCCTTTACTCCAAATACAGTTTGAATAAGCAGGAACATTTGTGGTTTTCCGTTTAATGATTTGCCTAATATTTTTCAAAGCCCAAAATATCAAATGATATGATCCCATCAAATTCTTTTCGTTTTTGGTTCCTTCTAAAGACAAAAAAAAATTCAAAAGAAAAAATCTGCTTGAAACAACAAATAGTATTAAAGACCATAAAAAAAATTAGGAAAAAAGAAAACATATGTTTTATTCAAATTAAGGATGAAAAAAGTGATGATGCTAAAGGGATTTTAAAACGTTTTGGGTAGATTATAATCGCCGATGGAAGAAAGTGCGACGGAATGTTGGACGGAAAAAGAAGTTCAACAGATAAAATGTCGACTGGTTGTATGAGTTCTTGATATTTGACTAACCAGAAGTTTCTGGCATTGGAAACACGAATGCCGGAAGGCCCCAAAAGGGTTTTGGCGAACTGTGTGAGAGAAGTGAGTGAGCTACAGAGCTGTGCAAACGAGTCTTAAAGCTTATAAAGAGGTTGCTGCTGCCGATATGTTGAAGAACAAGGGTAAGCCGCTTAGAACAGTGTGCCAGCCACGATGTCTTACACAATAGACGAATATGTTTCCTAACAGCAGCACTTTGATTTTCAATCCATTCCACATGTGGAGCATATTGAGCTACACTTTTGACAGTTGAGCTTAGAGAAATACGAAACCAGCAAGCTAGCCAATATGCATTGCCTGGTTGCCAGGCTCAGCCGAAAATAAAAATTTGAGCTGTCAAAACACCGGCAGAACATTGCAACGCTTGTAGACACACTTAAATAAAAACACAGGAGAAAAGTGTGCTAAGCGATGCACCTCTTGCTGAAGAATCATTAAAAAAAGAATATCGGTCCCGTTGTTAAAAAGTTTAAATTCTTTGAAAAATATGTTTTCAAAAATTTCGTTTTGTGGATCACCTTAAGAATAAAATGAAAAATTCGAGTCATACATTTTCCGAAAAGGAACAAACTTACCAAATCTTTCGAGTTTCTATGATCCTCTTCATTTTTTGGCATGGAATTGCTGAGTTATAAAATTTTACGGATGTTCCGGATCTTCCGAAAGACCATACCATGGCCACTCAGAGTCATACATTTTTCCTCACATCGCTTTACTTCTTAAATTGTATGTACAATTCGTTTTGATAAGAATTTTAGTGCTTCAAGACGAGACTAATGAATTTACCATTTTATCGAAAGGTTCCAGATATTCTCTGAATCATAAAGTGGCCATAACTCGGTAGTGTGGCCATATACGACAACTAAGATAGCATATTTGAAGTCAGCGGTCCAAAACTCCTTAGAAACACAAAACTTATTTTTGCTCAATCCAATTTTATGCTTTTTTCCGCTCTCTGTATGGAATGGAATCAGTGTGCATCGGCTAGTGAAAGACATGCCCGAAAAGTTCGTGCTAGCCGCGTTAGGTCTTCTAAGTTCAAATCGTGCATTACACCGTGTCCAGTATATTCTCATACACTTTTTCCTTGCATTGGTGTCGTGCAACTACTCAACATGCTTCACGTATGTGTTGGTGTAGTTTTGCACTATGTTTATACAAACGCTTTTAGGTTATCTCCGAATGTTTTCATTCGGTGTTCATCTTTTACCAGCGATGAAGGAGTTTCGTGTTGTGGTGATAAAAAAGTTTTTGAAAGGTGAGCACCCGGGCGCTATTTTCAGAAATTTGAAAAACCTCGGAGTAAAGCGGGATTTTGTGTGCCGAACCATCCGAAGGTACCGTGACACCTGCTCGTTGGATGACCGGGAGAGATCCGGTCGTACTTGAACGGTGCGGACTGCACGAGTTGTTAAAGTGCTGTCAGGGAACGGATTAGACGAAAATCACAGCGCTCTGTACGTAAAATGAATGTTTTGAGATCGTCAATGCACAATATACTGCAAAATGACCTTGGATTACAAGCTTTCAAGAAACGTAAAGTTCACAGAGTTTCGGAACCTTCCAAGCAGAAAAGGCTCGAAAGAGCAAGTCTGCTTTTGTCGCGGCACGGTGGGGAAGAATTTATCTTTTCCGACGAAAATTTATTCGTCTTGCAACAATTCCACAATGTCCAGAACGACAGATTGTGGGCACTCTCTTAGAGAACTGTTCCAGAGAGTGATAGGAATAATTTACGGTTCCAAAGTGCTGCGTCAGTGATGGTTTGGGGAGGAATTTGCAAGCGAGGCAAATTACCACTGGTTTTCATCGAAAAAGGCGTGGCGTTAAAGTGAATGCCATATATTATGAATCGGAAGTTTTGGAGAAAATTGTCAAGCCATATGTACAAGAGGTGTTTAGAGATGATCACTACAGGGTGCGGCAGAAAATAATGCGAAAATGTTCAAACTTGAGTATTTGGTTAATTCGTGTAGCTAGTGACTAATTTCTGTCGAAAGTTTATTTGTTTATGTTCACTTTCGAGTGCTGCATCCAAACATTCTATTTGTTTTATTGCAAATTCGTCAAAATGTTCGCGAAAGAAGCTCGCCCAGGAGAAACCGAAAAAGATTGCCAAGGTGGTGGGGTGCCATTGCCTAGAACTAAGTTATTGTACTTAAAAAAACCCTAGAACTAAGTTATTGTACTTACATGAACGTTTAGTAATGGGATTTTCAACCATACCCATTGACTGACAAAACTTTCTCTCCAATTCTTTAAGAACAATTTTCCGGTTTCAGTATGCTTCCGATCCGATCTTGACTGTGCCTCATGTTGTTAATTTTCTTAGTCACTTACTTAACGGACATGTCGATTCTATGATGGATCAGCAGCTGCATACCCATTATATTTTCTGCTGATTTTTTTTTCAGCTCTACTAACGGGCTCGACTGGAAAACTCCCAAACGCTATGGGAGTTTTCCAGTCGAGCCCGTTGGATTCTGATTGCCATTTTCATTATCCTCACCTTAAAAGGAAAGGAAATAGCGAATTGTAAGCATATTTGTAATATTCGTCAATAGAATAGACTTACTGTGATTCTGTTCATCCTCCAGAAATCGTCAGACATCATTGAATGGATTTCATTAACCTCAACTTTTTGACAGTTCTGGGAGGTTGTTTACAAGGTGTTAGAATCTAAACCGAAGAAGCAAAATTTTACATAGTTTTTGTCAGGATTGAATACAATTCGATGCAGAACACGATTTAAGTATTTAAACAGGTAATTTTTTTTCAATTAATTTAAAAATTAGAGCCCAAAACTCGAACCGATCTTACCAAATTCTCAACTCGGGTAAACAAGCTCCTTGAACTGTCAGAAATGAATTGATGACGCCATCGTGCAATGATCTAATGATATTTCTGACAATATTTTTGTTTATCAACAATGCTTTTTACTACCTAAGAAAAACTAGAAAAAAAAAGTTTTGACAGAGTAAATCCTATGTTCGAAATTCGAACATACTCCGAGTAAAGTACAACTCTCGAGTATATCATGTTAAGCGCATAAAAGCCATTCGTAAACAATTACTCTAAATATCGATTTCTCTTAAATCTGAAATCACTCTTGTGAAATAAAACCAGCATATGGTAGACGAATGTTGTTTCTACCATATGGAGTAGCTGGATGTAGCAGGACTCTAGCGATTCGTGAGAGATCAAAGTTTAAAGTCATTGTTAACAAATGGCTTTTATTCCCTAATCATAAATTACTCAAGAACTTTACTCATAAGAATTTGAGCAAATGCTCAAACAGTTTACTTTACTCAAACTAATTTGCTTTTGAGTAATTGCTCATTTTTATTCATATGGCCTACTGTCACTGTGTTGGTGAACATGCGTGATGCAGATCTCCAAAAACAACAAATCACAACAGCAGCATAGTTTTTGAAAGGTTTCGGCTAAAAAATGTCTTCTTGTGCAGTAAAAGCATGGGGACAAAAAAACTAAACTTGCTTTGTTATCGTTCGCTTGTTTTTCAAATTTTACGTCACCATCCGAAATCATGGATAGTTTACATATTTTTCGTTACTTATACCGATAAACACCATTCTCTTCGCTACCTGTATACACATTCATTATGACGAACTTCCAGATTTAAAAAAAAACATGGCGATGGGAAACGTCACATACGTCACAATAAGCAAATGAATGACAGTCTGAAGTTATACCAGTTTGTTGACTAAAAAACACACTGAGGGATGTGGAAGTACAAGTATGTGCCTGGCTGTTTTTAAGGCTGTTTGCACTGATTCAGCCCTTGTCAAAGGCGTAGCCCTGAAATGAACTAAAAATACGGCCATCATAGAGAATGTCTCTGGCGAATCACATCACCAAGAATTGGTGGCTATGGTACGGTCCAAACCATTGAGTCTTATTATCGACGAGTCAACTAATATCAATGAAATGAAAACATTGGTCTAAGTAGTGAGGACTTCCTATTGGAATAGCAATGAACCGTCATTTCGAGATTCTTTTATCACATACTCAAGCTTGATCAAGCGGATGCTATTACGATACACAATGCCATTGTTACAAAGTTTAATGAAGATTTTATTTCGTACAAAATGAAGCTAATAGGATTCGGTGTAGACGGAGCGAGTGTTATGTACTATGGAAAGCATTGTGTTACTGTACTTTTTGAAAACGGCTGTCCGAATTTAGAATACTCCATCTGGTGTAAAATGGATGTGTCAGGAAATGCATAGCTTCCTCAGCAATAGTCATATAAAAATAACGAGGTTCATTGCACTGCAGCAACTAATAGAGCTGAAACCTTTAAACATATTAGATAAGTCCGCGTCCCGACGACTTCCTTTAGAACAAATTGTTGAGCGTGTTCTTGAAGCTGGAAGTCTAAAAAGCATATTTCAGTATTCGTAATACTTCAGTGGGCGCCAAGGAGGATGAAAAGATAGAAAAAGTTTATGAGCGTTTCAGCGATCCATCAAACCACCGGCCTCAATCAACATCATCTTACCGAAAATCAACCGGTTGAATCAACTTTTTCAATCTGAAAAGCCAATGCTGTACAAGCTGGAAACTGATACAAGCAAATTGATATAGGATTGTTTCTTGAAACCATAATACTTAAAAGGATTGACGAACCCTGGCTTTGTGGACCTGATCCCCAATAACATCTTCGAGTTGGAAAAACTGTACGAGGGTGTCGAAGTGAAGGCCTTGATCAACGAATACACTAGAAGTGACCAGTTAAGCAAGGAGTACTTACATCCATTTCGACTAGACATGATGAATATCTACATGTGCTGCCGGAATCAAATAAAAAAAAAGAATTGACTTTACCGACGAAACCCTCAACAATTTAAGGCTCGAACGAAGTGATAACGGAAGCGGAGTGGCAAAGGCAGTTGAAGAGCCCAAATTGGTTTATTAAAATTGGGCTTTTCAACTGCCGTTGCCGCTCCTCTTGTCAAACTTGCCGTTTCCGCTCCATTTTCGTCCACATTGCGTTTGGTCCTTTGGCTTTAATTGATCAATATCAGAGCAAACACCAATCCAACTATTTTTCAACTTATCAAACGATTTGAGAACATTATTAAAGATGCATCAGATGCAACGGTTCAGGGAGCTTGTTTTCGTGGACTTAGAATATTTTCGGTAAGATCAGTTTCTGATTTTCTGCTCTAAATCTATTACGATTGATGTAAAATTGCAGGTAAACAGACACCAGTGCTTATTTTTACATCATTTCCTGAATCTTATCTTACAGAATCCGGAAAAAGCTAATGGAAATTTTCTTTTGAGCGGTTCAAATTCTAACACCATGTAAACAAGCTCCCTGAACTGTCAAAAAGTGAGGTTAATCAATTCGGTGCAATGACCTAAATCAATAAAACCAATGTTCGCAATCGTCCTGCCACATAAACAATAAAAGGCATTTCGCCGGCCAAAGAGTACGGTAAATCGCAGAATAAGAAAAACGGAGTGGTTGAAATAACATCGTATGTACAACCAAATTTAAGTTTCTCGAGATTTTGGAATTAATAAATGTTGTAGTAGTGAAGTAAAGGTGAGTTGTTTATATAAATTTATGAATGATAATAATAAACGATTTGCCTAGAATTTTTCAAAACATCAAATCTTAAAAATCAAAATATTTTGCTTTGCTCATATTTCGTGATTGAAAAACGACAGTGTTTTAATCATATGTATGGAGAGAAAGGAAAGTTGACATTTAAATATGAAACTGGAAATCTCTTTTCCATTAAAATTTTGTTTAGGAGTTTGTTTGTTTGTTAAAACATAATCTCACCTATACTCGTTTGTCAGCATCGATAAACAGCGATTTTCAACATTTTTTTTTCCATTGAAGCATCATAAACCCAAAATGTGAACCCTTATACAGAAAAATACAGACATTTCCATGAGATTGATACAGACTTTTGAAAAAAGTATCTGGCATCCATGTATAAACATTGGGGGCTTGACAAAGTCCCTTTCTAGAACTACACTCAGCGAAATAAATTTTCGATGTTCATAGGATTGTATTATGATTATTTGCTATAAGAAATCAGTATGAATTTCACAAATTTATCTTATGAAATATAATGATGTTGAAAAAATAAAATTATGGAGCAACCTGGATTCGAACCTCGAACGTTGAGGTTATGGGTCCAGTGACTTGCCCACTAGCATGTATCAACAATTGTAATCAGGGAAGCTTAAAGGGGTACAACAACAACGTCGTGTGAAACAAAATCCATTCATAAGTCAGCCTTATGAAATTCTATAGCATCGTTCATAAGATGAACTTTATGAAATTCTTAAGATTATTTGGCTTAGTGTAAGTACTCCCCCGAGGAAAAGAAGAGTAACTATGCTTACTTATGATTTTAAGACATTTTCCCATACGCCACTTCCCCGCATTACACATTATCCTGATTGACAATTGCTGCACATTCAAAATAAAATGACTACTATTTTAGGGCAAGTATGACCTTGTTAATAGGTTAAAAGGTGCCACGATCAAAATTTGGTCGAACAAGAATGAGTGGCATTTTAACTTTCAATGTGCGTAAATCGATCAAATCAATTAGGTTTAATCCTCACTCTTGTTTTGATCCCATAAGCCCCAAACGCGGAAGTAAGGGATGGCAACGATCCTGCATATAGGAAATTCATATCTTTTAAAAATAGAATAGAAAAAACTTAAAGTCGCTGTAACCAACATCAGTGTAAACCGCCTTCAAAAAGTAAGCCCACAATGGCAAGCAGATTAGCAAACAACTCAAACCCTTTACACATGAGGTGGTTCCAGGCAATCAAATTAGCGGCGAATCGACAGGCAAGGAGTAGGTAGATAGTGCTTGAGGTTAAAAAGAAATTTAAAAGGATCCTAATTCACCATTGTATCGTTGAGTCTATTGAAAAGCAAAAGCACTGAAAGAGGAAAAGGTCCTGAAGAGGTTGGCAATAGAGCTGCAATCTGTAGCTGCTGGAAGGTGATGTTGACTGACTGACTGACTGAGTGACTGACGACGGACGGTTGAATAAGGAAAATTTCCTATGCCTGAAGTTAGTTCAGCTGTTCTTTTTATTTTCGTCCTGATCGAAACACGGGAGGCTGCCTGCTCTAGGAGCAACGGGCGGGGAGAGGAAGAAGTTATTATACGAATTAATTGATGTGTAAATAGTTGGAAACGTAATACGGGCATGGGAATGTTTGACTAGGTTGCCAAGCTGGAACGAGATTTACCTGAGAGTTGTTGGGTTTCGAGTGGCTTGGAAAATTTGCCAGATTGCGGTCGTTATGATATGGTGAAGTGAGCAATAACTTACAAATGATCAACCCTTCGAGGTTCGGCGAGATCCAATTGAACGCTGTCAATTATAATTACCCTTTGTTCGTTTTCCGCCATCGCATCGTCGCCGGCCTGTGCGATGAGCTTTACAATTTTACGGCGCGAATTAGTAACGGTGATTCGATCGTCATAATGTCTCTCCCCTCGGGTTTGAAACAACCAATCGACGGACGAGGACCAACGTGCAGCCAAATCGGGTGAAAGAGGACAGCAGTTCTCTTCCCTTTGATCCTTGTCGGATGAAAACAATATTGGACAGGTTACAGGATCATAGAATTGATAAATTGAAAAAGTTGCGAGTCCATAGTGCATAAGGGAATGTCCATTAATTACGTCACGCAGTAGGGGGGGAGGGGGGTTTTGAGAAAACGTGACGATCCATACAAAAAAATTTGAAGGTCCATACAAAAAACGTGACAAGGGGGGGGGGGGGGGGTTTATAAAAAGTCAATTTTGGCGTGACGTAATTAATGGACGTTCCCTAACGTGTTCAAAGCAATCATCCATTCGTGAAACATGAAAATCATAAAATCATCATCAAGCCAAGCAGTGGAGTGTGCCGGCAAACGACATGGCGAAATAATAACGTTGGATGGTGGGGCTCATGAATGGGAAAAACGAGGAAAACAATCCATGCATGCAGAGCAATTTAAGGTACTAAGTTTCATGATTGTGGATGATTGTTTTATTAGCTTCTTTGTGATGATTATTTGCACAGAGCGCATGTTCATTTGATATTCAAAGGTTTTTTGAACTCTAATTGGAAGAAAAACTTTAATAACTTGCAAGTATTTTTTTTAAATAATTGTGAAGATTTAATGAGACTGTGCAGAATATAAGCGGGAGATGGCCTTTCATTTCCCGGAACGAACAAACGATAGAAATTTGAAATATGAACCAGTCATACCACCAATTTATTAGACTATAAATTTTTCGAACCACTTTGAAAATCGCTTTACCTTAGAGAAGTGCTGAAAGCTGACTTACAAGTGATTGGATATCCCAAAAACAAGAAAACATTTTGTCCAAGTTCAAATGCAAATGCAATCCAAATCCAATCCAAATCCAATCTAAATTCAATGCAAATTACAGGTGGAAGAAATCATTACGGTTAATATAAAAGTATAAAACTTGCTTCAAAAGCTACCCATCTTATAGTAGTCCAAATAACTTCTGGCATCTCCTTTTTTGTTTCTTAGAAATCAATTTTGTATTGCAACAAATCAATTTTGTAAACCAACATCTGAGAAATCTTTTCTCGGACGTAAAGCTAAATTTAGTTATCGTTGTACACTAAGGCTGTGTACCGATTCGCGAATTAATTTTAATTTACTTATATTACGTAATATAGAGTATCTTGATATCAAATGACATGTACATTATTTCCAGTGAAAACTAGATGTATAGTTGCTGATATCAAGATACTCTATATAACGTACTACAAGCAGTAGTGTGAACGTACTATTAAATTAACCGATGGAAAATAATCAATTAAGAACTAGAAATTAGAAGAAAAATTAGTATTTTCCATTTAATTGTATGTCAGTGTACGAGACACTGAAAACGTCTGCACATTGTAGACGAAATACGCTTATCTGTCAAAGATAAGCAATTGTAGTTGGAATTAAATGGAAAATACTAATTTTTCTTCTAATTTCTAGTTACAAGTATTCCACTAAACAGCTCAAACCCTCTAGGATAAATTAATTAAGGCTGTGTTCCAATTCGAGAACTCATTTTAATTTTCACTTAAACTTGACAGATGGTAAATAATAGATTAGGTCTGCTACTCGTGCTGACATATTTCTGACAGGCGGTAACTCAATTTTGACCTTTTCGAAAGTTTGTGGATCAACAACTTAGAGATTTTAATCGATTAATCAATTATTTTTCATATGTCGAGTTTAAGTAAAATTAATATTAATTCGCAAACTGGTACATAGCCTCAATATTGTACGCGAACAACAAACCACTCCAATTTTGGGTAAAATTCCACGATAGTGCACACTGGTACAGTTTCTGACCTAAAATTTAAAACGACATCCAGGTGGCAGCAGTATTATTATGCGAGCTTTTAAAACAGACATGGCGCCTCATCTTTGCTTTTATCCCGAACTTTCTGCCTACCTATGAATCGAGTTTATTTTAACCAACTTCGTTAGATATGATTTTATTACAGATAGTGTCTGTTCCCTTTGTTGTGTCTTGTCGGTAAGGGAGCATTCTAAATTATACACTCCCGCTTCACTTTACTCAATTTTTGATTACAATTGTATGCTATCTCTATTTCTCTCAAGGAAATGTAACTCAATTTTCGTAAAAAAGGTGTTCCGAGCGGGAATCGATTTTACTCAGGTTCCATAAGTTAAACAAACACGGAAAGAAAAAAGTATCCAATGCTTCAGTGAAACGCGCTTTTTTAAGTTGGCGCTGACATAATCTATATGCTAAAATGGGTAATTTTCAACCATTTTGGTTTCTTGGCAATGGGTGAATAAATACCTATTTTTCGACATAAACTGATTTAACCCATTAATTGGGGAGAGGCACTTCTACCGAAAATAGGTGTTTCTTACCCATTAATGGGCTTTTGCAGATGAGCGTGTAGTTAAAATTACGTAAAAATCTCATGAGGGCCCGTTAATAAACCACGTAGACTTATTTTTGAAGATCTCAGACCACCCCTCGCCCTCCCTCTTGTAGACTATTCTGCATAAAAAAATTGAGTGGAGCGTAGACTTTGGTCAACCGACTCTCTACTCCCCGAAAAGTCTACTTGGTTTATAAATCTAGACAAAATACTCAAAAGGTCGAAAGTAACATTTGTAAACAATTACTTCTAGGATATTTTTCTGGGATCTGCTTGCTCCCACAAACAAAATTGCACCAGAAACAGATACAGGGCGTTATTAGCTTCCCGTCGGTAGTAGATATAGATGTTAGCAACCTGGCATTTACAGGATGTTTACGTTTTAAGTCATTTTCTACAATGGTTACTTTCGACCTCTTGACAATTTTGTCTAGAAATAGCCCCTGAACGTCTGTTTGGTTGAAACCAGGGACCTGACGGGTTGTCATTTTCCAGTAGCTAACATCTCTTGCAACCAAACGTCAAAAGATTCATTGTTGGTAAACAAGACTGGCGTTCGTACCCGTTGTAACAAACGTCAGATTGGCCTTATTAACAAAAAAACTCCCGCGATATGTTGTATACACAGATAGAAAGAAACATTTAATTTTCTTCGTTGTCTAATGCACATAAAGGGAATAAATAATGAGATATTTCATTTAAATTTAAGCCAGATAACGCCTGAATCTAGTCTGTTGTATGAAAGATTGCATACATGGTTGTATGGCGAATGAAAAATTCCAAACAATTTCGTTATAAAGGGTGATACGGTCAAAATTTGGTCAAGGGAAAACGCGTGTAAATCGGTGAAATCGTTTATTTAAAAAATCAAATTAAATTTCTTTTTCAAGTTCAATTAGTATAAAATTCAGGAAAAATATTCAGTTAGGCTTCCGCTTTTCCAAATCCGAATTGCCGGGCCTTACGCTTGACCCCTGCCATCAGAATTTGTACAGCCACCTTGTCCACCTTCTTCGCCGCAGAAAGCCAGTTTGCCTTGAACTGCTGCTCGTCCTTAGCAGTTTTTTGGTCTTCTTTAGGTTCCGCTTGACAATAGCCCAGTATTTCTCAATTGGGCGGAGCTCTGGCGTGTTGGGAGGGTTCTTGTCCTTGGGAACCACCTGCACGTTGTTGGCGGCGTACCACTCCATGGCCTTTTTACCGTAATGGCAAGATGCCAAATCCGGCCAAAACAGTACGGAACAACCGTGTTTCTTCAGGAAAGGCAGCAGACGTTTATTCAAACACTCTTTCACGTAAATTTCTTGGTTGACAGTCCCGGAAGCTATGAAAATGCTGCTTTTCAAGCCACAGGTACAGATGGCTTGCCAAACCAGATATTTCTTTGCGAACTTTGACAGTTTCGTGTGGCTTGAAAATATCTGCTACCTTTCCCCTTCCTTTTGCCGTATAAAACTCCTGTCCCGGAAGCTGCTTGTAGTCGGCTTTGACGTAGGTTTCGTCGTCCATTACCACGCAGTCAAACTTCGTCAGCATCGTCGTGTACAGCCTCCGGGATCGCGCTTCGGCCGTCGTATTTTGTTTATCATCGCGATTTGGAGTCACTACCTTCTTGTAAGTCGATAGTCCGGCTCGTTTTTGGCTCGATGCACGGTTGTAGACGATACACCCAGCTTGTTGCGGCATCTCGGAGAGATAGGTTAGGGTTTCGCTTGAAACTACCGGCAACTCTCTTTGTCGTCTCAGCGGCTTCCGGTTTTCGATTTCCCCCCGATCCAGACTTCCTGGTTGTCGACAAACGTGCCCCAAACACTTTAATTACATTTGTAACGGTTGATTTGGAAACTTTTAGCGATTTTGCCAACTTTGCGTGCGAGTAGCTCGGATTTTCGCGATGCGCGAGCAAAATTTTGATACGCTGCTCTTCTTGCTTGGACGGCATTTTGACAACTGAAGAGTGAATTCCAAAATCAAAATAGGAGCAACGTTCTACACACACACCTTCAAAATGAGGGGTGTTCAGGTTTTTTAAATGCAAAATTGAAAGAAATACGTCATGTTGATATTGACCAAATTTTGACCGTATCGCCCTTTATACACTTAGTAGCAAAAAAAGCCGAGCAAAATTTTGCTTCCAAAAATCGCCATGTTCATCCTTCTGAAACTTTATAAATTATCAATATATTTTGATAAAAGCTTGACAGCATTAAAACTAATGTATAAACCTTATGTGACCAAAATTTCATGCTGATAAGATTTATAGAAATTGAAGTTTTCCAACATATGTGGAAAAGTCATTTTTGAACATACCAATTTTAAAAATTCGCATTCTGTGAAAAATTTTAGGTAGCGTACAAAAAAATTACCATAGCTCAACAAAATGGGAATATGATGCGAACAAAATTTGAACTGTTCTACGAAGTGGTTTGGATGCAGCTGGCGTCAAATTTGACGCAATAACAGGTACATTTCCATCATCACGATATTGGCAATGTTGAAATATCGGTGCAAAAGCCGAGGTGAATCTATCTTATGCTTTGTTACCGTAAGACATTCCAAATAACTCAAAGCAACCTCACGAAGAACTCTAAATAATATGTCATTGCGAATGTATTGATTTACGAAAACTATGTATACAGTATTATATGTATTATTAGTAGAATCTCACATCGGCTTTTGCACCGATATTTCAGCATGGTCAATATCGGTGAAAAAGGGAACTCTTGTTGGTGCGTCAACTTTGACGCCAGCTGTAGTCCAAACCACTTGATGAAAACAGTTAAAATTTTATTCACATTATTTTCTGTGTTGTTTTAAGCTATGCTACAAAAATATTTGTTACCTCTTCTCACAGAAGTACGGATTGTTAAAATTGGTATGTTCATAAATGACTTTTTCCACATATGTTATGAAAACTTCAAATTTACAAATCTTATTAACATGAAATTTTGGTCACATAGTTCATACAGTTATAATGCTGTCAAATTTTCAATTAAAAATATTGATAACTAAAAAGTGCTATTGCGTTTTTGGAAGCAAAATTTTGCTCGGAGTTTTTTATACTGAGTGTACACCTTCTTTTGAGCTTGGAATTAAACGAGGGAAAATTTTACTCTCCTGTTTAAATTCATTATTTTTGTTCTGTGTGCTGTCAAACGCTAATGAATAGGATAGGTTGCAGGTCCCTGGTAGAAACAAACATATCACCGTCGCAGAATTTACTGGCGGTGAATGAATCCAAGAGGGTTTGAGCTCGTTTAGTGGAATACTCTGCAACTATAATTTGAAGAAAAATTAGTAATCTCCATTTACCTCCAACTACCTTTGCTTATCTTCGACAGATGCGCGTATTCGTCTGCAACGTGCAGATTTCTTCAGTGTCTCGTAGTACGTACTACGAGACACTGAAGAAGTCTGCACATTGTAGACGAAATACGCGTATCTGTCGATGATAAGCAAAGGTAGTTGGAATTAAATGGAGATTACTAATTTGTCTTCTAATTTGGTGGTGAATGGCCAATCGTAGCGACCCTGTTGTTCGCGCGACAGTTATTTATTGATTCCGTCGTTGGTTTGTTCGCACAGTCATTCCAGTTTTACCAGCGACCACGATCGGTCGTGTTTTGCTCCCTCGCAGTAACAGCTCTTTTCTCCCGTTTTTCCCCTCGCCGCTTTCTGCATGATTGCCGGCTTCGCGAATTATCACCTGCGCTTGCTCATCTTGGTGGTGGCAAGACAAAGCAAGCGCTGCAAAGTTCACCAAGCGTTCGCTCGACTGTTGCCGTGGCAATGGGTCGAAAAATCAACGCGTGACATCCCGCCAGTGGCATCAGCTCTGACTCGATACACAAACCGAGCAGCTCCAAGCGGCCGCGCTAAGATGCGGCCTGATCCAGCGGATCGAACGCTCGACTATTGGCAGCGAGCAAATTTTCCATGCTCCCGGTACAGGAGGTGCCAAAGAAGGTAAAAGTCCCCCGCTCTTCACCACATCAGCGATCGCCGCTGTCTCAGGCTGAGCTTTGCAGTCAATGAAAATTCAACCGCTTTTCGGCTGTGCAGTACCGGCTAACAAAGATCATGTGCTCGACGGAGGCTGACTACCGTGCTGTTGGTGCTCACCTGGTCATCAAGAAACATGGAGTTTTACACTCACGACGCACCAGAAACAAGCCGCTGAAGGTGATTCTGCGTAGCCTTCCGGATGAATACCCGAGGCAATCATTGCTGAGCCGCGGCTGCTTCGAAACCGGAGCAAGTGTCCTGATCAGACGTCAACAGCAGGAAATCATCGGGACCAACTCTATCTGGTCCATCTGAGAGAAGGATTCCGTCACGATGGCGGACCTGTTGAAAATACGCACTTTCAACGTGATTAACGAGTGGGACTGGTATCGCCCGAGAAAGCACACGACGCAGTGCTGGCCTGCCTTGTGTTTAGCCACGGAACTCGAGGACTGCCACACTGAGACCACGTTGCGGCAAGTGTGCCGAGCACACACTACCATGGATTGTGCCCCAATGGATGAAGGAACACCACCAAAGTGCGCCAACTGCGGCGCTAATCAGGCAGGTAACAACCGAGCTTGTCCCGTAAGCGTGCAGAGTTTCTGAGCGATCCGCAAACAGGCGTCCACTGGTCCGGCCTGGGCAACGCCGTCACGCCGCCTCGACTGGATGAAGAAAATTTCCCGACGCTCCGGTACAGGTGCCAAACCTACCGCTGATACCATTAAATCACCGCCAAGCAAAGCTGCTCCGTTCATCATCCGTTCATCGCTGCCGCAGACCGCCTGCCGCCCCAACCCGACTCCACCTCCAGGCTGGGGCAATCCGAATCGCAATACCTCACGCAATCACCTGTCGATGGTCGGCTGCCTACGACTCGGAGCAATGGTCGAGTTCGCGCAAGACGCTCTATCGCCAACTCGTTCCCACCGCTCCAAGGAGGAACAGCTCAAAGCCGCCACATCCGTGACGATGACGTTCATCTTGGCGATGGACCGTAATCGCGCACCATCAACATTCTTAATTGGAATGCCTTGTTCCAACCGGAGCAAAACCGTGGGCTCGGTGACTTCCTAAACAGGAAGGCCATCGACATTGCCATCGTCACCGGAGACGCATCTTAAACCGGAAATCAGCATCTTTATCCCAGGATACCGGATTGTGCGACTTGGTCGCAGCGCTCTAGTGGAGGAGGAGTTGCGATCGCCCTGCGTAACAAACATCAACTGCCATCTGCTTCGAGCTTTCAGCTGCACGTCTATCGAAGCCATCGGAGTCGAAGTCGAAACTGCTGTCGGCTGTACCATCATCGCGGCCTATTGTCCCAAGCAAGTCAGTACAACCAACGGAACAACAACGGCCTGGCGAAACGACATCCGTAAGCTTACTCGGAGGCAGGGCAGTTCGTCATCGCCGGCGACCTAAATGCGAAACACGAAGCCTGGAGAACACCCGGCGGAATCGGAACGGAATTATTCTACAGGAAGACCCGCAAGAGGGACATTACACATCCTGGGCCCGGATACTCCCACCCGGTTGAGCTGATCCGGGGTCCATTCGACAATTGACATCTTCCACCAACATGGGGAACAACATCGCCCAGCCGATCGTACACAGGAGCTCAGCTCGGACCACTATCCGGTGGTGGCCGAAGTTAGCTCCTCGGTCAACCGGCATCGTGTCACCAGACGGAACTACACATCGCGCCAGTTGGGAAAAGGTTCCGACAACACGTTGACGACAATATCGATTTCGACATGCGCCTTGATTCGGTTGATGACATCGAACGACAGCTGCAGAGCATCGAGCGAAGCGATCTCCCAGGCCCGGGAGCAACATGTACCGATGATTGATCAGGTGAGTGACTCTGTACCCATTGATAGACCCACTAAAGATTTAATACAATTCGCGGAACGCTATCCGAAGGCACATCCAGCGAACTGGTTTGCCAGCGCTCAAACGTCACTGTAATCGAGTGACCAAAATTATCAGGCCAATGGTGGACCTTAGAAATAATGATTTCACTGACAAATTCGCTCTCTCCCAGATTGCTAAGCCGTTCTGGAAGATGACAAAAATTTTGAAAAACTACCAAGGCCCATTCCACCGTTGATGCCATTAGATAGCAATGGCTCCAGCGATCGGTTGATAACACCTGCAGAGAAGGCTGATGAGATAAGTCAACACTCGTCAGCTCTCACAATCTCGGTCAAAACATCGTCAGTCCACGAAGCTGCCGTTAGCGCGCTTATAACTAACATTGACCAAAGTCCTAACGACTTCTCCGAAGATTTGGAGATCTCCAGCTGACGAATTGTTGACTTATATCAAGACCTCAAGAACATGAAGGCCCCGGTTTCGACAAACATTTTAACCTGGAGCTCAGCAATTGGCCTCCAGTTCTACAACCATCTGGCGGTGGTGTTTCCGGAATGCCTCGTCTCTGGCTTCACTATCCCATCGTGCTGAAGTCAGCTAAAGTCATCCCCATTCGAAAACCCTGGGAAAGATCCTTCATGTTCCAGAAGCTACAGACCAATCAGCCTTCTCTCAGGTCTATCCAAACTGTTTGAGAAAGCGATCCACCGTCGGCTCTAACATCTGCTCGATTTGCTCAATATCTGTTGATGAGCAGTTCGGTTTCCGTCATGGTCGCTCAACAGTCCATCAACTTAATCGAGTCATGAACATCCTCAGGCGGAACGATCTGTTTCGAAAACATCCGCTATGGTCCTTCTCGATATCGAGAAGGCCTTCGATAATGTGGTGGTATGATGGCTTGCGTACAAGCTCAAGCGATACAATCTTCCAATCTTCCTGGTGAAGATTATTAAAAATTATCTGTCTGACAGGACATCTCCATGTTTCGCTGCATGGTGCAGTTTCCGTAATCAGGAGATCTCCGCCGGTGTTCCGCAGGGAAGTATATTAGGTCCACTTCTGTTCAATCTATTCACCTCCGGATATACCCCTGCCCCTGAAAATGGATCTCTTTCGTTGTTCGCCGATGATACCGCAGTCGTCCACAATGGTAGGGGTAATAAGAGCGCTTGCCGCGAAACTGCAGCGAAGCCTGAATGTTCCGTCAGAATACTTCACTGAATGGAAGATTTGCATCAACGCAGCGAAAACCCAGGTCATCCTGTTTCCACACTCTAATTCCTCCCAGACTTGTCCCGCCTGAGAATTGTAAATAAGCTTGAACAACGCAACGGTGGAATGGCCAAATCAGCTGTCTGGTCTTGAGAAATACTTAGACAGCAAGCTTATTTTCAGGGATCAGGTTGGCAAAACTGTCACAAAATGCAATACTCTGTTGAAACTACTGTACCCATTGATCAACAGAAGGTCTACATTATCCCCAAAATAAGCTGCTGTCTACAAGCAAATCATACTTCCGGTCATCATCGAGTATGCAATGCCAATCTGGGAGAGTTGCGCAAAAACACATCTCCCGGAAGCTTCAGAGAGTACAAAACAAGTTCCTCAGATGATAATGAACACCCTCCAAGCGACAAGAACATCTGAGGTCCACTGCTCCGCCGAGATAAAAATGCTTGGACGATCGCTCTAGTGTAGTCGAGTCTAATCGGTACAGGGCACGCTGCTCGGATATCGGATCACCAGTATCATTCGGAACCTGGTTCCCTCACCCTGTGATTCTCAAACTGTAGTTTTAGTCGCAGATTAGTGTAGGCCATCAACCTTTAAATTACCAATGCCCAAGGGCCGAACTAAAAAAAAAAAAAAAATTCAAATTATTAAACACCAAACACAACTTAACACCCAAAACACACAGCACATAAAACAAAGCTGAAGAGTCTCCAATGGGCTAAAACACTTAAAATGTTAAATCCTAGCATATAAGACAAACCACGAAAATAAAGATCACCCATTACCACCACCAGTTTGTTCATACTGCGCCACGGAGCGAAGTAGTTGACATCGTGGAGGCA
>JASCZW010011728.1:0-31039 GCA_034211315.2 Aedes japonicus
CACTGGAGAGTAGTTCCTCGAGTTCCAAAGGAATTGAAGAGATGCTTTAAGCGCATAGGTTTAGACAGATCTTAACGGGGCACGAAACGCGGGAAGGAACCCGAGGTGCGAGCTCTGCAAAATGGAGGACGGAAATGAGCACATGACGAGTAATGGAGTTAACCCAAATTAACCTCAATCATTGCGACATAGCACAGCAACTGTTATGGCAGTCAACAACAGAAGCAAAGTGTGACGTCGCAATTTTTGTGGAAACGTATCGTCCCGTGATCGCCAAAATGAACGGGATATTTGTTTGCAGACCATGGAGCAGTTCAACCAGGTGCTGGATGCACTGACCGAGACACTCTTCAGATGAAGACCGGTCGTCATCGGAGGAGACTTCAAAACTTGACTAAAAGTGGGGCAGCAGATGTACCCACGCCTGCTAGAAGCTCTGGCAAAGTTGGAAGTTACACTATCGAACGTAGGTCCCGCCAGTACTTTTCGCATGGACGGTCGTAAGTCCGTTATCGAAGTTACCTTCTGTAGTCCGTCGCTGATGACAAATATGAACTGGAGAGTGTGTGAGTATACCCATAGCAACCATCTGGCGATCCGGTACAGCATCGGCCAGCGAAATCCTGTCGCAATACGAAGGACAAATTGCTGCGAGTGGAAGTGGAAGCCGTTTTTCCACTTTTCTTAAGCTTCCGCTTCATTATTGCCCGAAATCTCTCGATGGACCGGAACTGATTTCATCGATAAAAACATAAATCCACCCAACTGCCCGGGTGGATTTATGATTTTATCGATGAAATCTACGTTATTATCGCGGTACCCGGCTGTAGTGGCATTACGTTAAACCTGGCCAAAACTTCACGGGACCTTTATGGGCTTTAATGAAAGGTAGTACGCGGTTTTTGCAGCATTCTTCCTTCGAGTCCATCGTCTTATTCGTCACGAACACTTTGGTCTTTGCTTCGCAGCTGCATATCCCTTGCCAAATCATCAGTTTTTTCTGGAAAATATGTCCATAAAAGCAAACTTGAACTTCGCAGGAACATCTCCTCGTGCCGCCCCCATGTATAATTTTTGGCCAGGAAGCATTCCGAAATCCATTTTGACGTAGGGTTCATCGTCGATGAGCAGGCATCCTTGGTACTTCGTCAAAACCTGCTGGTACAATTTCCGAGCTGGAGTTTTGGTGACGAAACTTTCCTTCAACGTTCTGTTTGGTTGCTTGCTGGCCTGATAAGAACGATATCCTGCTCGCAAAGGAATTTTGGAACGGTACTGCGAGAAGCAGCGTAGTTTTGTGCGATTTCATTATCTGATAGTCCAGAGTTTGCTCTGACTAAGTGATTCCAGATTCTAACTGGACAGAACTTTATTGGATATATCGGAAACTGGAAGAGACCGTATTCACCTTTTCAACAACGATGGCATCAGAAACGGACCACCATACAAATCGCCTAGCGCTGATAATCGTGAGGAGCCTTTTCGATCCTCTAGGTTTGCTGAGTTTCGTGCTCATCCATGGTAAAGTACTGATCCAGGAGATGTGGACAGCCAAAACCGATTCCAGAGAGGATATTCGGAAGGTGGACACCAAGATGTTCCGGCTTTTTGACCAAATAAACATTCCTCGTTGCTACTTCCTTCGGCATTCGGTGAAGGACATCTCTTCTCTACAGCTTAATATCTACGTGAATGCGTATGAGGAAGCATACGCAGCTGTCACCTACTGGAGGGCGGTGCTGCCAAATCGCATTCGAGTGACACAGATGGGTGGAAAGTCAAAGGTAGCGCCGTTTATTTATTTATTATTGATTCGTCAACATGATGTTTATCCCAATGACAAGATACAATTGAATTACACACAAAAATTAACACATACATCTTCGGGTACAACCTCACGGGATTCATTAAAATTAAACACGTTATAATAGCTGTTGAAAACGCGACACATGCTTAGCACAGGTGTTTGCCTTAGTTGGTCCTTAAGTATCTGTTTATCAAGAAAAATTGTAAACGTAGTTTTCGTCGTCGAGCGTTGATGTTCAAGAGACCAAGTAAAGTCGAACAGTTGATGTTTCCCTGAAGAAGGTCACCAACGAAACACGCTTTGGCCACCATACGCCTCCCTTCCAACAATTCCAGCTTGATGAGCTTACACCGGCTTTCGTTGCTTGGCAATCTGCGAGGGTCTTGCCAACGAAGATTTAGCAAAGGAAACGTATCAACCTTCCCTGAACGGCTTCGATCCTCTGGACTGCATTTTAGTAGAAATGGGACCAAACGATAGCGCAGTACTCCAAAAAGGAGTCTTTGAAGTTTTTTTTACGAAGCGGAAGATGAATCCTAGCTGCGATGAGGCTTTAGAAACTATGTAGGCAATGTGGTTCTCGAATGACAGTTTGGTACCTAGCATTACTCGTCATTGCCGGAATAATTCCAATTGGCATTCACTCACGCGGAGGACATCCGGTGTAACGTCTAACATGATGCAAATAGCAATTCGAAAGCTTATTACAAGATAAAATTAAAAGCATAATTTGATTTCACTCTACAGTTGTCAAATTTGATAGCAAATTTATGTCGTTTTCGATAATTGCCAGGGCGGAACTGGGCTCGCCCTACACGCTCAAAACTCCCTCTCTTTCTTTCGTATTACTATCCCTTTTTTTCACACGGAAAAGTTACTCAATTTTCGTAAAAAGTGGATCTGCTCAATTTTTGACTAGATCCACTTTCTACGAAAATTGAGTAACTTTTCCGTGTGAAAAAAAGGGATAGTAATACGAAAGAAAGAGAGGGAGTTTTGAGCGTGTAGGTCCGCGCTAACAGCTGTCAAAGCGTGTTTTTATTCAATCGGGTCGGATCTGGATCCGCTCTAATCTTTTTTCGAGGTTCAACGTAGGTTCACCAATACACACAAACATGAACTGTCGATATAAAATGTTTATGTTTAGCACTAGCACTATCATACTGACTCGACTCTGGATCCGTTTTCGTTCGGTACACTGAACCTAAACATCGTCCCAAGATCGTCTGAAAAGTAATTAGATTGCGTCCTTTAACGAAAAGCATTCGGAAATCGGATGATTGTCGTATGGTTAGATCCGTATGACGATCATTCATGTTTCGTATGATAATCAGCCAATTTTAATATGATATTTGTTTCAAAACTGTGTAGTTTATTAGAGATTTATTGATTATTTTGAAGCAATTCAATGATTAAATTATTTCACATTATACTTCCCCAACCATTGTGCAAAGATTACAACGGGAGCCCAAAAATGGAAGTAGTCTGGAGATATTTCCGTATTTTCGTAAGAAGCGAGCGGGTTTAGATCCTTTATTCGTGATGGTACCAGTTCTGAAAGCGATTGGTAGGTTCTTACCGAATGATGTAAAATGGAATATTTGTCATCCTCATTTCAAATGATTCTCGTTATAGGGCTTTTCCAAAGCTCCAACGATTTTGGGAAGACGATTTTTCATCCAGCGTGCATTCGAATTTGAACGTGGGGTCAATTTACTTCGCGTATTATGAGTTGGTCAACATTAGAAGGATAATCATATGGTTTCTAGAAAATTGTCCTCCGCCTGCATCTATCATCCGAAAATGCGATTTCAATGTTTCGATATCAACCGACGGATGATTCATTCGATTAAAGGAGGATGTTCGGGTTCAGTGTAATTGCGAGTCACAGTCAGACCCAGGGATGCCACATATACAGATTTATCTGTAATCATACAGATTTTTTGCAGTTTTTGGATACAGAATTCTGTACATACAGATTACAGATTTTTAGAAAAAATACAGATTTTACAGATTTTTGAAAAATCCTCTCATTTTTTGCATTTCATGATCATGTTTAAATAACCATATTTGGAAACCTCATTGAGCCGCCTACAGAATATGTCAGCTATTCATCGACATATCGGAAGGATGGCCGTTTCGAAGGCATCAAGCAAATTCATCTTGGTGGGCAGCATCCATTTCAATTCTGTGTTCAAACTTCATAAACATCGGTTAAGTCACCTTCGGTGGATAGCATCAATCTATACAATGTTTGTTTTTGTATGTCTAGTACGCTTTGGCTATTATTATCAATCCTGAATAACTTGATAAGACCACTGGAAATTGTGCAAATGATGACAGGGGATGGACAATTTTCAGTAGTCAATCCAAGCACTCCCGGTGGACAGCATCCATCTCAATAATTAACTGGTATGGGCTACTTCTTTTCATGTCCGATTCGTATACTTTGATTCTAAGATTTGATGTCAGACAATGTTATTGCATCGATAGCATAAGCTTCTGGTTCTTGTATAATATGAACAACAACAAGAACAAGCATAAAATTTATATATTGATCGTTTTCATTAATATCTTGATTTAGTGAGCAATGCACAAATTGAACTTATATTCTTCATGTACTTTCATTCCTACCTATTTCAGCTCACCAACCGAAATACAATCTAATCTTTGTACGCTGTGCACTCTAAAGCCAAGTTATATTAATAGTATTTGCAAAATATTGTTATACATTTATGTTGAATATTTTCTTACAAAGCTGCAAACTTGGAATAGTCCACAGATTTTGGTAATTTTTTGTTTTGTTGCAATAAAAAATCAGTTTGATTAGAATAATAAACACCAACGAACTGATTTGAATAATGATATATTTTGCTACAAGTACTGCGTTATTCAAAATATTTTTTAAGAATTTAATCGATTGGAAATGTCATTATTCTACCATAAGAAAATATTTGGATGATTTACCACCGAGTGTTGTTTTCAGCGTGTACTATGAGATTTTCGTCCTTGAAGGAATTTGAAAAACTTTAATCGACGAGTGGTATAAAATACCACTGGACGTCATTCAAACCTTCTACAACTCCATCTCCAGGCGGATTGAAGCCGTTCTGGAAGTGAAAAGAGGACCAACTCGCTACTAATAAAACCCACCCTTCCCTATACTCAACCGTATTATTGCTTGCTTACCCGAACCAAAGCTAAATAAATTGATCTTCAGAGGTACCAGGAAGCTAGATCAGGCTAGCCAGTGAATCTTAAATTACATATTTTATGGTAAAATCGTAATTGATCCTTACTACAGGTTCCCCCAAACATGTTCTAGGAGTGGCCAATGTAGCCAATGGCTTTCTCAAGACAATCAAAATCATAATTATGAAAAATCATGAAGATAGAGCTGCCGCATGGCATGTTTTCGGATAAATGCCTAACTGGTCCCTAATGCAAGTTTCTTCTGAAGTTCCGGTAGTTCCGGGAGTGGCCAATATGGTCAAGGATCCACTTTTTAGTTTATAATAAAGTTTGTGATGAAAAACTAAGAAGAAAAAGCTGTCGCATGGCATGTTTTGAGTAAAATGAAGAGTGAAACCGCATCCAAGACCCATCATCAGAATCGGTTGCATATCTCATCATATCTCGGTCAATTTACGGCCGATTTCTAAAATAAGTTTTTCATTCGCCTAAAAAATATTTTTGTCTTTACGTCTGTTTGCTGAAAAAAATTGTTTGGCAACGGCATCTTAGTAAAAATCTCATCACAAATTCCCGGAACAACTTCCCGGAACCAAAAACAACTCCGGTGTAAGAGGATCATGGCCAGTTATGTTACGAAGGTATAAAACTACATTAATTTTCTAGTCAAATGCTTCTTGTCTTAATTAAATCGGATAATATTTCATGAAGTAAGATCACAACAAAGTTGATCAGAAATTTGCTTGACCTGAACATTTTGTAAGTATAAAGTGTCCCTTATCTCAGCCTAATATGCAACGATCGATTACATCTTTTATTATAACTCATAAAGTATTTGGGCTAGAAGCGGTATTTAACTAGTGGTACACTTGCTTAGATAAGTTTAATGAGCCATTTGGTAGTATGCATCACGAAAAGTTACAAAACTCATTTTATAAAGTCAGAAACTTTTGAGGGATATGGATGTAATGTCGGTCTATAAGCACCAAATCGGGTCTATTCATGGATGCAACTTCATCCCATTTGATAGATAGGCGAATAAATGTAGTCTACGTACGATTTTTTTTTCTGATGTTCTGTTTTAAGGCCAACTGTATTCGTTTACCCAAGACAACATTTCATAAATCAAACTAAATCAAACGGCTACGAAACACTTAAGTGATTTTCACATATGATTTAGTGGTCATTTGATAATCAAAACATTATTATTCACTTTAAACAGATTTTGTTCTTTAAGTTTGTGTTAGGATGAACCATATGAAAACATACAATCGAAACTCTGAAATTTTTATCATATTTTTTTTTCAAATAACAACATTTTTACTACGGTATTCATACAACAGGCCATAGTTGGGAACATAGAATAAAATATGTTTCTAATATTCAGTTTACAGTTTTCTTGACAAATAATTGTTATTATGCCTATGTGAACAGTCAATTTATAACCTTGTGACTATTTTCTGTGCATATTGGCTGTATTACTCGGTTTATAGGTTCAATTCAGCCAAATTGATAAGTCGACGATCATGTAGACAATGTTCAGCTTAGCCAGTGAAGTCATGATGTCTAAAAAGTTAAGGAAATCGAAAACTACGCGGAAGTGAACACCTAAAAATTGGTTAATAATGTCTCAATTGCTTCGAAATAAATCGGTCATCTTGATAAAAACATGATTTTGTTGATTATCGCCGAATTAATGAAATATTTGGTACATAGGCTGAATAAAGGAGCTAGGCTTACATTACATCCCGTTACCCTATTTGGTTCAAATGCGATGTACGCAAAGTTATTTTTCAACCAGTGAACTGGAACCAAACAATAGTTAAATATATGATACAGATTTTTTTACAGATTTTCAACAGTCGGATACAGATAAAAAAGATTTTTGGATGTAAAAATACAGATTGACCATGAAAAAAATGTGGCAACACTGGTCAGACCTGACTCTGGTTTAAAACCGAACACAACAGTAGTTGTCATGTTGGTGTAATCTTGCATTCACTTATCTTTGAGAAAAGTATAGCTTTGTTTCAATTGTCTTGACAGAACATCAAGTTGAATACTCATAACGGCACCGTAAACTTCCACGGGACAACCAGAATAAAGTTAGTACCAGATCGAAAAACACGACCCGTCCAACCCTTCCACTCACCGTTAATATCGTGCTCGGTGAAGTACATTCCGGCATGGTCCCGATCCGCTTCGTAGTGATGAGCTTCCAAGTAAGGCAAAACAGTGGAACGTCGTATTCGGTCCCCTTTCAGAGGTGGCACGGGCACAGAGGGGCTCTTCTGCTCCGGTGCAAATTTAAACCATCTGAAATAGTTGAAGTCGACAATATATCAATCATCCCTTATGAACTCCACCGGTTGAAGGCACTTACTCATGGTTCCTAATTTGTTGCAGACTGAATCGCTTCGTTGGATCTGCCTGTAGAATGTTGGTCAGTAAATCCACCAGCCGAGGTTCCAGCTTTTTGGGTGGCACCCACTCACACCTTCCAATGTTTTCCAACAGTTTATAGATGTTGTCTCCTTCGAATGGATACAAACCGGTTGTAATATTGTACCTGGAAAGGGAGATTTCATATTAGCCAATTATACTAGTTAGCCTAACGTAACAAGATCCATACAGTGTTACTCCGGTGCTCCATATATCGACCTTAAACCCGGAAAACACTTCATGTCCATTGGCAATCTCCGGTGGTTGAAACGCTGGTGAGCCTTGCCCAGTGGTGCAGTCATCATTTTCAGCGAATACGTCCAGGGCCTGTTCGGAGCAAATCAATTAACTGTAATAATCATACGAATAGAAACAGAATGAATCTTACCTCCGCCACTCCAAAGTCCGAAATTTTCAAGGTAAGGTCTAATGTTACCAATAAATTTCCCGGCTTAATATCCTTGTGGATTATGCCGCATCCGTGAAGGTACTCCAGTCCGTCCAACAGTTGTACAAAGTAATTATGAGCTTGATGCATGGGAAGCTTCTTCTCCTCGACGGAATCCAACATCTCCTGCAGTCCTCCGACACAGTATTCCATAATCAAATACATTTTTTGTTTCTCCTCATTGTACAGCACATCGAGCAGTTCGATGACATTCCGGTGGTGTAACTTTCGCAGCAGTTTTATCTCACGCCGGACATTCTGCTCTCCGTTTGGAATGCGTCGTAATTTTCGCTTGGTGAGTATCTGCAACAAAAAACGAGCAAAATTAAACATTTTCCAGACATTATGCAATCACCTCAACCCACTTTTACAGCCATTCTGCCCAGTGTCTCCGAATCAAGGACTTCCTTCACCTTTCCGTAGCTTCCCTCCCCGAGGATATCGCCCATTACATACTTTCCGACCAGTTTGCACTTTTTCCTCTTCTCCTGATAGATTATGTCAGCGCTGTCCACTCGATTGAACACTATGTTGGTCGGATCAATCGACAGGGACAGATCTAGCCGTTCGATCTCGTCATCGTCGTTGATCCACTGTACTCCTGAGCGTTGACTATCAACTGTTTGGTAAACTTCCTCCAAACCGTATTGGTCCGAGTTACCATTACCTTTCTCTCCATAGACCGCATCTGGATCATCTCCAGCGTAAGCGTAACGCGCTTCTTCCTCCGGATGAAGCTGTTGCTGTAATTCGTCATCCTCCTCGGGTTCCGCCTTGGGAGCTAGCGTTCCGTTGTTGTTAAGTTTCTGCTGTTGCTTTTGTTTTCCACCCATTTTATCTGAAAGGTAGCACATCTCCGACGACAAGGCAGACTCCACCTCCATAGTCCACGTCCCTGTGCAATCACCCAAGGACAACTACGAACGGGAAGCGCTCGATTTCACCTCCGGCAGTCACACGATAAACACATTCGATTTTTTGACCGTACACACTCCAAACCAGAAGAATAGCAGAAAACACACACAGAATAAATAAAACTCCTTTCGCAACCAGCAGACAAGGGCGCGATCCGGGCTGAGAAAAGCAAGTGAGTTCTTCAGATAATGCGCCTCGACAGCTCGGATCGCATGTTCCCGATGGCCTAACCGGACTTTCCCACTTCCGAAACACACGCCCACGCGAATGAGCACAATTTTTCACCACAATTGAAAACCCTCTACCGAATTTTGAAGGGTTTTCTGGCTCTCAATAAGAAATAAAAACACACAACACCAACTTTTCTCGAACAAGAAAATTTACGACCCGGTTGACATTTGGAAGAAATTTTTATTTTGTTGTTGTCTTCTTTTTGGTTTTACATTCAATTGATGCTGTTTTCGTTTTGATTTTGTATTTCGCATTTTCTTCAGCTGTCATGCGGACCCTCTAGAAACAGTGGTACGTATGATCCGTTCTGCTCGAACTTGTATCTGAAGGGGTGCTCGAGGGACAGCAAAAGGAGATTTCTGTTTGGATTGAGTTTCGTCTGACTACTCGAATAAAAACACACAATAGATCATTGCACCGAATGTATTAACCTCAAACTTTTGACAGTTCAGGGAGCTTGTATACAAAGTGTTAGAATTTGAGCCACTCAAACGAAATTTATCAATGGCTTTTTCTGGCTTCTAAACTATTAGATTCAGGAAATGAAGTAAAAATAAGCACTGGTGCCTGTTTTCCGTCAATTTTACTTCTATCGTTACAAATTTAGAGCACAAAATCTCAAACCGATAATATTCTAAGTCCAAAAAAAAATCCTGCATCTGAGGTAGAGTCGCGTCCCCTGATTTTTACATCATCTCTTGAATCTAGTCGTTTAGAATCCAGAAAGAGCCAATGAAAATTTCGTTTGAGCGACTCAAATTCTAAAGGGTCACCCGCAATTGATACGTTGCGGATGCGTAGACGTGTATTTGACAGAAAACCTATGCAAAACTGCCAAATTCACGCAAACGCATCCGCAACGTATCAATTGTGGGCCACCCATAACACCTTGTAAAATTTCGTTTGAGCGGCTTAAATTCTAACACCTTGTAAATAAGCTCCCTGAACTGTCAAAAAAGTGAGGTTAATACACTCGGTGCAATGATCTATTCATTAAATGTCATGGGCTATAGAAGAATCCAAGTTGAACATAAAGAAGAAGACACAGAGTAGTGACATAGACTAACTCTAAGACCAGTAGGCCCCATACAAAAACGATGTTTTTCTTGGCTCAGTCAGTAGTAGCACATCGGTCCCAAGCTTAATCCCAAACTCAATAATGCACCCCAAATAATGAACTCACACGAACACACTCTCAAATATTCTGTCAAAATAACATAGCGAATCAAAACAAAGGTGCAAATATGTACAGCAAGGTGCTGGCTTCAAGGTGTACTTCGGACCAAGAGGTTCTACAACAGTGAACTAATTTCAAATCGCATATTTTCCAACCAATCCTCTTGTATCTTGATGATTTCGTATCCGTTAATATCGATTTCCTGTAATAGAAAAGAAGAACACCTAAGAATATAATGTGTAAATGAATCTCTACGAGATAACTTACACATTTCTGTACTTGTAAATTTCGTTGAAATTCCATGGTAAATCGTCAGCTCCAGAACCTGTGAAAATTTCCTTTAACTCATCCCTGGAAATATTCAACAGTTTGTTGAAACTGATTGTTGTTTCGCTGCCAAAGTTGTATTTTTTTTTTCTTTCTTTATTATAGTGCCTTTCAGCCTTTGGCGGGTTCGGCACTTAGCCAAAGTTGTAGAATTATTAAATTGTTCACTAAACATTATATTTTCTTGACATACATTTAAAAGCTGCCAAGATATCACAATTTTATTTTAACTCCTCTAGCACAAACTCGCGGAAACTTTTCCCACCTTCCTCCATCTTTGTTTTGTTTGTTTTTGAATAGGAGCAAATCGTACGGTGCATTGCATGAAAGTGTATTTGAGGTGACACATACTTTTCATATGATGTCAAATTATGTTCATGAGTTATATGAATTCAAGGTATATGGCATGGTGATGGTAAGCATATGCCGTACATGAATTTAATGAAAACGAATATTATGGTATGTGCAGCCACACATGAATTTAAAGGAGCATATTTTTTGAGTGCAGGGAGTCGAGAAATTTTCCTTAACAAAAAATTCCTAGACCAGATCGGGAATCGAACCCAGCCCCCTCCAGCATGCTTTGTAGCCGCGCCTAAACCAACTGAACACAACAATTGTTTTTGCTTCCTTTTATTTAATCGCCTTAAAATTGTTTCGCTTAAGAGTCAGATATTAGAGTTGATGAAGTTCAATTTCAACTGAAGGTTACCAAAGCCATGAATCATGGCTGGAACGAATAAAAGTCTTTTCATCCGGTTATAACGAAAATATAAGTTCCTGTGTTAGAGACAATTTTTGTTAATCAATTTTAATGTAGAAAAAATGCCTAAAATATAAAGTTGTAGTTGTACCAATATGTCAAATGATTAAGATACGGACATCCGTCCCTGTCAGCAGCGTCAGGAAAATGGAAGCTGAATTTATCAGGGACAGCATTATAAGAGCATGAGCATGAGCATGATTGACTGCCTACGGATGCAATTCCGTTATTACCAGATCAGCTGTATTTGCACAAATAACCAACAGATGATGTTTGGGACTAACATGCATCTTCAATGTGTAAAAACTGATGACCCATTATAAAGCAATACCGGCGCCGGCCGTGCCCGAATGCTGGTCAACTAGGGAATGGGAAGGAACGTGTTGACATGATACTCGCTTTAAAGGAAGTCGAGAAATCCTCTGCACTTCCACGAGAAATCACTGGGATGTTGGATAGTTGGGGAAAGGTTAGCAGCAGAGTTCGTTTTGGTTAACGATACGCTGAAAATATGTAGCACTTTTCGCCAAAAGCAATGGGCCACTCCAATGTTACTGAAAAGAGACAAGCGTAACGAAAAACGAAACAAAACAAAATAGACAAAATAAAATAAAACAAGATATTGGATATTGTCTTCAAAATATGGTAGAAATAAATTATTTGTTGCTTTGCAAACCAGCTCTCCTTGATATCCTAGATGGACAAGTCCTGCTGGACCGCAGCTGCTGCCGTCAGCACTCGTCCACATCAACCCGTCCGTCGCCGACGTGTCGGAAACCTTCCGGTAGTAACATGATATGTGTGTCTAATGCACTCTTCTTGCTCTGATTAATTTACAAACTAATCCTGAACACCGAATCAAAATTCACTTTGGCACGGTTGTGGTATTTTCCTCTAAAATCTAGTTCTAGATACTGGCATATCTTCCCCCACAATACCCGCGAACGACGACACTTTGGACCTGAGCTCGCTTGAGGAACTAGTATTCCGCGACGCAGAACAACGTGACGTGCGACGAGGTGCTACTGCCACCGACGTCGCGCTACATAATAGCGTTGTTGTTGTTGCCGCTGATGCGATGCAAACTACTGCCAACACACACACAACCACGTACCTCTCTATCTTTACGTTTTCATGAATCGCATCCAGGGTGGGCGAATCTTCATCAGGGACAGCATTATAAGAATATTCAACAAACTGTACCGGAAGTACTTTGAGTGCTATTCTCTGCATCTCAAGTTAGCCAAGGATCCCGTAAAATTACAAGAGTTCTTATTCCGAGCCAAGGTAGCAAAGGAATACGAACGGCCCTCGACAGGAAAACTCAACAAGCTGAGAATAGAATCCCAACAGACACGAAACACACATCACATCAAGGAGCGAGAAACGCCTACACCCACCATCACCACGACTCCGGTGGTCCTCTCCATTAAGGGACTAGTTGTCAACCGATCGACGACCGCATTCACGGAAGAACAACTGACTCATCTCAATAAAGAATTAGGGGACGCGATTACAACCGAGTCCGACGAGACAGCAATTTCACACACACTTCCGACATCTTTACAAAACACAGCCAGGACTATCACTTCAAACATGATTAAGAACGGACAGAAACAAAGACCCAAAAACGTGAAGGAAATTCGCATCGTTTAGGAACTGCCTGTTTTTTTTTACCTAAGACCAACCGCACCAATACGGTAATATCGGTAAATCGTTACCCTGTTTGACAACTCGACACCGCACCGGTGGTTGGTAACCGAGTTGGGAAATGACAATTTGCTCGCTCGGTGAGCAGTCGGTTCGTAAATTTGACAACCCGACCCAACTGAGCCAAGCGTTGCTATTTGATGACAAATAAGCAAAACAAGTTGAAACGTTAAAACAACGTCTTCATCTGGAAGACTTTCATTTCAATTTGAGTCTTTCCGATTTGTTTTTAAAGTGTTTATTGCTAATTTCACGTTTATTGTAATATTTTGTGAAAAAATGAGTGCATCAAAACCCCGTGGAAGGAATTGGACGCAACAAGACAACGAAGTGCTTTGCAGGGCTTAGCTGGATGTTTCCCAAGATCCAATCTTTGGGACAAACCAGAACGTTGAAAACCTGTTCGGAAGAGTATATAAACTATACACTGCACGAAATATTAAACGAAACGATACCGGTGCGAGAATAAACTTGAGTCTCATTGGGGCTTATTATGGAATGTCACCCAAGTTAAAAAAATATGTAAGAGTTCATCCGAGGTGACGATTCGAACGAACTCGGTGTTATTATCGTTGCCACGGCACCATCACGACACAGAAAAAAGTGACGCAAACCGTAGATTTTCTGAGGGCTACTACGATTTTCACTTCACTATAACTTCTACCTCACGGAGTTCACTTTATGATCACGGTGATATCTGTAATAGCATAAACAAAGTGAGGTGATGTGTATGTTAGTGGAGTGAAAGTGATATTGAAGGTGACAACCATAATAAGCCCCATGCTGATACCTTTTTATGAACGACCGGTGCAAAAATGGGTGGCTTAATCAAAATAGGAACGCTCTCTGTCATCAAAATATTACCCAGATAGGAACGCACCGGTGGGGATGGTCTAAAAGCAGACAAAGGCAACAGAGTCGTCATCGTGGATAAGGAGGACTACGACAGACAGATGGCTTCAAAGATCAGTAATGGCAGCTTCGAGTAGGCCCCCTTCCATAGATGGTGAAACACGTGGATAAAACACCAAAGGAGAGTAAAGCAGTACTAGGTAATGCACCAGTCCGTCTACGCGAATCAAACCCCATTCTTCCCAGAACCAAAGGACACCCAAAAGTAAACAAACCCGGAATCGTAATGAGGGATATTGTTTCATCAGTAGGATCTCCACCGGTCTCTAAGATTGCCAGCTTTACCACTGGTTGCCGCAAAACCGACGTTGCCATTTTCACCACCGCACTGCTGACTCGTCCTTCGCACCTAGGGATGACTCGTCCACTAATCCTCCCGTGTCGCCGATGGTTTTCTGCAATCAGAACCAAATCACCGGACTCTACAGGCTTGCAGTGAACCACATGCTCGACAGGCAAATACTCTTTCACCCAGCGGTACCAAAACTGTGTGTATATGTGTATATTAAATCCAACGCCCACCGTCCGGCAGTGATTTTATGGAAGAAAAATGTTTGCAGTTAAACGAACTGTTGTCGATTCGACAAACATTTTTAGCCCGGGAGTTGGAAGGTGATAGCTCTGTTGGGTTCCAGTGACCCATTTCAGAATGCCTGGTTACTCACGTCCATTCCGAGGTCACTTTCACTTACAAGATGCCCCGCATAAACAAAGTACAAACATCAAATAGATATTGGTACTGTGCATACACTTCCATCATCAAATCTTATTGATTTGATGATGGCACGTATTTAGCAGTATCGTTTAAATTCAGAAAGATCTCACCGGATATTGTTGCTGATCTTCAGTCTTCATTTGGACGGCTTCCCTGTGATGCTAAAGGATGCATTTATGTCTCTACAGAAGTAGCACTCTGCTATTCGGCAAATATTTTCACATCATCCTTTTCGAATGGAACAGCCCGAATTCAGCCCGAAAACGCCACTGATACTCAGCATTAGAAAACAGTTTGGAGTCAATGCTGGTTGGATTTTGGAATCAATAGGTAGATATGTCAGGGGTCTCGAATACACCATTGATTAAGTCTCTGCCTACAACGTGAGAAACGTTTCCTCGAGTGGTTTTCGTACAGTTGAAAGTGAAGCCAATCCACATTTGACAAACCGAACCATGCGTTCCCAAAACCCATCCATATGCGGAGCTGATGGAGGATTGAAACGCCACTGTGTCACTGCAGGCATTTTCTAAAGGATTTGTGACCATCTGACAATTTTTCCTAGGGCCGGTCATCCCGGAATAGGTTCCTGTTTGGCTTCAAGGGGCCATGAACAAAACTAGACTCAAAACGTTGAGTAATATCCTTCTGAAGAAATTGCCAGGGTTTTCTTCTGAAAATGTTTATGGCCAGGAAAAACGGTAAAGAAAAACGGTGAGAGATATCCTATTGGAAATATTTCATGAATTTTGATACCTAATTGCCAGGGTTTCTTCCTAAATATATTCATGGCCCCTCGAGACCAAACAGGAACCTGTTCTGGCATGACCGGCTCGAGAATAAATTTATTAGATGGCCACAAAACGTTGAGAAATAGCCTTCAAGAGAAATTTCATGAGCTGAGAAACCCGTATTGCCAGGGTTTCATTCTGAAAATGTCCATAGTCACTCGAGGCCCAACGGGAATTGGTTCCGAGGACAAATCATCAGATGGCAACTAAATGTTGAAGAATATCCTACTGGAGAAATTTCAGGAATTTAGATGCCCATATTGCCAGGGTTTCCTTCTGAACATGATCATGTCCACTCTAGGCTCCACGGGAACCTGTTGCAGAATGGCCTTTCGAGTACAAGTCGGCATATGGCCCACAATGAAATAGAAACAGTTCTTATTATTCCAAAGATTTTGACTTCCATTCCCGGAAATTCATTTGATATTCCAAATAGTGTCGTACCGGACCACAGCCACGGAAACCCAAACTTTAGAGAATCAGATGAATCCAAATCGTCATTACCGATAATGTGCATAAAAGAAATGAGCTTTTGAATCTAATGGTGTGAAAAGAATTAAAATCGGTAATTATATGCCTGAGTAACACACATTTGAATTTGGTGGGCACTCCTGTACCCTGTACATTTAAGGTGTAAAAAAAAGGTGTAAAAAAACCCTCCTTCGGCCCCTTGCTGTTTTTATGCAACAAATTGCCTTTCAACGTTTTCTAAGATGTTACTAAATTTCAGTTTCCTGTTTTAAAATAAACCATGAAATTTAGTAATGCATGCAAAACCTGAAAAGGTACCCGGGTACCCTGTCAAACACCCACAGTGTGTTCAATAAGTTCGAATATACTTTAATGTGTAAAAATAAATTAAAATATAAGAGATTCTTTTCTGAGTCAACTTTTATTGAAGCAATGTAACCTTTACGACATATTAGTTGGGAGCAACATCATGCTGGAGGCGGCTTGGTTCGATTCCCGGTCTGGTCTAGGAATTTTGGGATGGGATTGGTGAAAATGTGACGATCCATACAAAAAAATTTTGTGCTTGGTTGCTCAAGACGCAATTAAGATGAATCCGGTTTGTCAGGGATCCTCCAAAACGACTGGCCATTTTTCAAACCATGAAACAGATGATTCCACAAATTTGCGTCCTCTATGCCCAACTAGATGGACTTTTGGTTTGGTTGAATTTTTAACGGCTGAGAGTGATTCCACAGAGAACAGACGTGTATCTTCGGTCTGCGACTTGTGTAAAACTTTAAACCGACATTTCAAATATATGTCGTTATGCTCCTGGTAGGCGGCGCTGCAGTTGTGACATAACTATCATGTCAATGATTGTCAATAAAAAGCCTAGCACATAACCTGAAAAGTTTTGTTTGTTTTTCTCTGCATTTGCTTTTTATACCGGCTGCCCAAATTAACTTTTACACACGTTTTTCAAGAATAGTTATATGGACATCAATGTCTGTTCTCTGTGGGGATTCTTCCGATGCTGGTGCGAAGGCCTCTGGGTTTGCGAAAATGAATTTTAATTCATACTGGTGGTTCTAGTGCAGCTTGTTAGTTAAGTGGACACGGTGAACACAGCATTACAGAAGAAATCCCTGATGCTGTGATAGGGCCAACGAATGGTTCAGACATTGAAAGCAAGCGTTAACTTTTGCAAACATGATTTGGCAAAATTCTGGGAGTAATAAGCATCGGATAAACCTGTCGAAGTTGGGGAACCAATGCTGGGCAGGAAGAGAAAGGTTCCAAAACGTTTCCATTCTGTTGAACAACCGGAAACTTAACGTTCATTTGAGGAGATTCCCGAATCGCAATTCGTGGAAATTATTGAGAGGGTCCTTGAATCGCTTGATATGCGTTTCGACACCGAGTCGTTCAAATTAACGACAAATGTTGAGCAGTTTCTGCTGGGAAATGACACCCACAAAGAAGAAGTAACAAGTTTTTACGAAAGTGACATCGCTCCAGAACGGGTTTTGCTGCAGCGAGAAATGTTCCTGCAAATTCTGAAGGAGGCGAAAAAATCTGCAGAAAGCCTCACGGACATCTTTGACTATTTGAAAGGACAGCCGCATTTGATGGACCTTCTTCTAGAATTTGTGAAGTTCTTAAATTGTTTCATCCCGCATCACATCATGTTCTGCAGAGCGATGGTGTTCTGGACTGAAAACCTACCTGCGTTCTACAATGGGCCAACATCGTCTAAATTCAGTATCTGTTTTACATTTCCACAGAGATACGGTGAAAGAGATCAACATTGATGAAACCGTAAACGACTTCATTTCCCGAATTGCGCAAAGAAGGAGCATATTTTATATGTAAGAGGAATTTAATAATTTGAATTTGATCGAAAATAGTTTAAAAAGAAGCATTATAAAAGTTTAATAAACATGTTGATTTTATTGTTAAGTATAAATATATTTTATTTTACCTCAAGAAATATGAAAACCTTCCCTATAAAACGAATATCTATCCTAACATTACTCACAAAAGCCCCTCTTCCGGAGGCTCTGGTCGCTATAAAGAGTGTCTTGCGGAAATTTTCGCCCCTCAATAGTTTTTTGAAGTTGGCGCTTATGACCAGAATGTTAGTGAAGTTAAGTACTATAGAACAATCCAAGTTGAAAAAAGAAGAAGACACCAAGTGGTGATAAATCTGACAGCTCCCATGTGAAAGTATAGGACGAACGTTTTAAAATGCTTCTAATAAACTCAAATGAAAGTTTAATTAAAAGCGGTTTGTTGTATGATGTAAGAAAAATCCTAAACTGCACAATAGGGGCATTATTTTGATTGATTTTTTATTTTGCTGAAAATGTCTTTATTGAGTAGTTTTGGATTTTTCTTACATCATACAACAAACCGCTTTTAATTAGAATTTTATTTGAATTTTTTATAAGCATTTTAAAATGTTCGTCCTATACTTTAACATGGGAGCTGTCAGATTTATCACCACTCGGTGTCTTCTTCTTTTTTCAACCTGGATTCTTCCATTGACATCACAAGATTCCTAGAATCGTTTAGAACTTCATTCCAGCAAGTTGCAATTTCTCTGGGGAGAATCACCCGGGTGCACTTTTTTAGCTCTCTTTGGTGAAGTCTCTACGGAGATTTTTTCCTGACACCACAGTAGAGATTGTTCGACACAGCACGGGAGAGCGAGAGAATTGGCAGTTCGCTGCCTGAGCGTTCATACACTCACTGCAGTGTGAACGACGAAGAGTGAAAGAGCGAAAAAGGACTACACCGCACTAACGTGAGTGAAACCTTGATTCAAAAATTAAGAAAAAAACGCTGGAAAACGGGAACAAGAAAGTACAGTCTGGAAGTTTTTTTTCGTGTCTCCCGGTTCCTTTTTTATACTTTCAGAATATCATAGATGAACATTACGAATTATGGGCCGCAGATAGTCTAGTCGGTAAAAGCACGGAACTACCAATCCAGAAGAGGCGGGTTCGATTCACAGTCCAGTCGACTTAAATAAATATCGACTTCCCTGGGCATAAAAGTATCATTGTGCTTGCCACAAAATATACAAATTCATGCATAGGTGGTGATTGGCTTCGAAAGCTTAATAACTGTGCAAGTGCATCTAGAACATTAGGTTGTGAGAGCCTGACAATCAGCTAATTGCGATAAGCAATATGCTTGGATACGCCGAAAAGAAGACGAAGAACATTAAGAAATCAGTAAAATTGTAAAAATGTTCAAATTCAACTGTTGCGGTATAAAACTAGCAATAAATATTTTCACCAGGGTGACTCTCCCCGGTGAAATAATTCTGCTCTCTTCGGTGCTCCTCAGAGATCACTCACACGCTCCGGCCTGTTTGTGTGATGAGGGTGCAAACGACAGACACTTTGGTGTCACTCAACTTGTGGTGTCTAGCAGAGAGTGGAAACAAAACAAAAATCTCTCGGGTGAGTTTGCGTTTGCCAATCTCCGGAGTACCTTTTCACTAAGCACCCTGCTAGCACCGAGGAGAATTGCAACTCTGCCAGCAACTAGCAATCATTATTGATGCATTGAATATTTCCGACTACGGTATATTCAGGTAACCGATACTCTATATTTTGTAACGTTCTCAAAGCAGTCACACAACGGAGCCATTTCTTTCATAAATCCAAAAGAAGTCACGCAGCTCAACGTGCGGTGCTTTCAGAGATGCTTATCAGACGACTGGCTTTAGTCAGATTCGTATTGAATTAAAATCCCAATCAGGCACTACTTCTATTCTTCTCTATATTTTTTTTCGATTGCAACAGGCGATTGGATCAGATTTCATTCACGGGCGATGGATTTACTTTACAATCTTGTACGCCCAACTGCCCTTGATGCTTGATTCGGGAGATGTAAAGGGTTTTATTTCTTTAAAATTGTGAGAAGCGATTGATCGAAGTAACTGTTGTTAAACTATAATGGGCTGACTAACATCTGTTTGACAACCGTTTTATTACCGAAAAATAACTGGGCAAACTGCGTGGTTTAATGTAGAAGCATAACTCGAATGATTTTAATCAAAAACCGGAGTCGTGTAATCGGATTAAAGGCCACTAATGGAAATAAGGGTGGCGAAAATTAATTAAATTTTGTTCAACGTAAACATGTATGTTCATCGAACGGTTTGAAAATCATTCCAGGTGGGGATTTTGAGATTGACAATCCATAAAAGCTTCGCCGCATGATTTATGCTCGATGCCCTTTGCCCGACCGCTGGGGACCTTTCTCATGAACCCGTGAAAGCTCCGAGATGTAGGACCGGTACGAAACGCACAATTAGGTTCAGCCAACTGTCATCGTACGATTTTATCACTACCCAATCCAGTATGCCGTCCTGGATTCCTCGGTCCAGGAAAATTAATGTGTTGAAAATTATATACCCTTCAGCCGAACCACGGTTGGGGGAAAATAAACTTTTTACGAAATGCCATACATGATATCTTGCGCAACTTTCATCGGTTGAAATCGAAATCATCCTCAAAATCGACGCACATTTAAATAACAACAGCTTGAAAATGTGGCTTTTTAATGTGTCCCATCATCAGCCTTTGCCATCGCCTTTAAAACGTGATAGTCGATCGAAACGTAAACGGGAAGTCTCAACTTAAAAACTGATTGCTGTATGTTTTCAGTCATTAATTAGGATTAGCTTCGGTCAGCTATGAATCGGTTTTAAAACGTCGTTCTGATCTGGCATTTATCGTGTTTCGGGATGTCATTAATATGCAAAACATTTTGTGCAAAATGGTTGTGGTTTACATTTGAATTGACAAATTTGTTGATCGGTTACCATGGCAACCGATACGGCTTCGTTGAACTCTTTTACCTTATCCAATTAATAAACGTGAGTATCTTGGCATATCATGCGGATTACCACCTGTCAGATCATTAATCAAAACTTAAACCGCTATCTTTTTCCCTTCTGGATGTGTTTGTTTTTGTTCCTGCACTATAAATTACGAGTAGAAATCGGCTCAAGATATGAAAAGTGATCTAGACTGATAGCATGAGAAACCTATCAAACTTCACGATGATACCCGCACTCAAAACCCATCCGTTACTCACGGCTACGGAAAACTGTGCGTTCATCCGAGGGGGGTTAATAGGATGATGCCTTCACAATGCCGCTGTGGGACCCAGGAACCTGTCCGCACGTTCACATTTCTTTTCACTTCTGGCCAAGATCGCCAACCTCGTACGATAGCTGCCTATATCAGATGCGGTGCGCGAACCTGCTACTTGTAGTTCATTAATCAAAACAAATAGACATGTTTTTAAGTGGCTGTTTAGTCCGTTGATTCCATCGATCATATTTGTTTTAGTGTTTCTTCCATAATATCTTTTTCACGTAGATTTATTGCAGGTTTATGGCTTCGTTTACGGCCGACAGGTTAGCCGGGAGCAACCGAAAACGATCGCTGTCAATTGATAGGAATAGAATTAACAAATATATTTGGTCGTGTGTTTTTTTTCTTTCTTCTTAAGTGCTCTGATTGACTGCGAAGTGATAAATAAGCACGAAGGACATAAAACCTGGCGGTTTTTGTCTGACTAATTTAGCTCGGCTAATCATAAATCAAACTTTGCAAGTTTATGAGAGTCATGGAACTGCTTCAGCTGTGAAATTCGTCATTTGAACATTTCAAGTAGATTTTTTTTTTTCGTATGAGCCACCCTAAGAATGGACGTGTCAGCTAATCAGAGGTAGGCACCTCTCTGTAATTTATGATTAAGTTTACATCGGGGATACTCGCAAGCTACGAAACAGAATAAAAGGTAAATAAAAAGTGTTTCGATCAAAATTTGTTCGACTTAAACTTGACGCATTTCCTTTCATCGTGCATTAAAAAATGTTGCACACCCCTCGTTTTGAAGATGTGTGCATGTAGCATCATGCCTCTATTTTGATTTTGAGATTAACACTTCAGTTATCAAAATGTCGTCAAAGCAAGAGAAGCAACGCATCAAAATTTTGCACGTGCATGGCGAAAATCCAAACTACTCTCACGCCAAGTTGGCGAAATTGTTGAATGTGGCTAAATCAACTGTTACCAACGTATTTAAAGTGTTCGGTGAACGTTAGTCGACAGGCAGGAAAGTTGGCTCGGGGGTAAATCGAAAGCCGGAGGCCACAGCTACGACAAAAAGAGTTGCCCGCTGTTTCGAGTGGAACTCCAACCTTTCCGTCCGAGATGTTGCACAGAAGCTGGCAGTGGCGCCTTCAACTGTGGATAGAACCTTAAAAACGAGCTGGGCTGTCGATTTACAAGAAAGTGGTGAATCCAAATCGCACTGATAAACAAAACACGTCGGCCAAAGCACGATCGCGAAAATTGTACACGAAGATGCTGACGAAGTTTGATTGCGTGCTACAGGACGATGAAACTTACGTCATGGCAGACCTTAAACAGCTTCCTGGACAGGAATTTTATACGGCAATCGGACGGGGAAAGGTGGCAGATATTTTCATGCACATTAAACTGTCAAAGTTAGCGAAGAAATATCTGGTGTGGCAGGTCATCTGTACCTGTGGCTTGAAGAACAACGCTTACATTGCGAATGGAACCGTCAACCAGGAAATTTATCTGAGCGAGTGCCTACAAAAATGTCTACTGTCTTTCCTGGAGGAACACAATTGTTCCGTTCTATTTTGCCCGTATTTGGCATCTTGCCATTACAGGAAAAGGCCAACAACGTTCAAGTGGTGCCCAAGCACAAGAACCCTCCCAACACGCCAGAGCTCCGCCCAATCGAACAATATTGGGCCATCGTCAAGCGGAACCTTAAGAAGACTCAAAAAGCTGTTGTGAGCGAGAAACAGTTCCAGGCAAACTGGCGTTCTGTGGAGAATTAAGTGGACAAGGAGACTGTACACAATCTTATGGCAGGTGTTATACGAAAGACCCGGCAATTCGCATTCAGTAAAAAAAGAGCTTAGCTGAATATTACTCCTGTATTCTGTGTAAACTGAACTTGAAAATGAAAGAGAATTTGACTTATTAATAAAAACTTTGATCGACTCACACACATTACTGTCTGCACATTGTGGATGAAATACGCAAATCTGTATAGATAAGCAATAAAGGTAGTTGGAACTTGGAATTAACTAATTCTTCTTCTTATTATCTTGTTACAGGTATTCCACAAAAAAGCTCACGCTCATCAGAATTCAAGTTTAATTTGATTGGACCGGATGGAGGAGCCAGAGTTCGTTATCGAACCGAAGAGCTATCATACAGGTGCTTGCAGTTTACTGGAAAACATTCGTCTACATCATGGTTTGGGGAGCTATTCTCAAGCTTGGAGTTGGAGAATGAAATTATCGTGAATGGCACTGTCGATAGTCAAGCTCTCAAGAAGATCATCGATGATGGTGTCGTTCCAACAATTGAACAAATTTCGAAAAATTTGGAAGGATAACTTTCCTGGATGATTCAGCGTCATGTCATCGATCTAAAATGGTTACAGATAATTGAAGAATATATTTCTTTTCAGATCTTTTTCAATGAAGATCTGGAAATAAAATCACGCCCATGACCAGGAAATCACCCTTGTTTGAACCCCATCGAAACCATGTGAGTTATATGGGCAGAAAAAATCGTTTAAGATAAACGCAAAACCATCCCGGAGCTGAAGCAAACCATTCTAAAGGTTTGGTATGAAGAAATAAATGAGGAAGAGATTGAGAAACTTTACACAAAATTTTGCAAAGTAAAGGCTTCGATCAGTGCTCATGGTGGCAACATTCGCTATTTAAATCGAATAAAAATCGAATAAAGGATCTTTTTATCAATAACATACATACTCTACAGTGTGTCTCACAATAGGTGTCACCTTTTTTCAGTCTTAGTTTATTTCAGCTGGGTAATTTTAACAGTGGAATTGATTATATCCGTTTTGAGTGTATTCGTTTGACAGCTTATCGCTGAAGAGAAATAATCAATTCCGTTTTTTTATTTGCCAGCTACAGGCCAGTATCGACCTAAAAAGTAAAGAGGTTACGGAATTTTGTTCAATATTACCAAGCGGAATTTTGACAATTAATTTGCATGGAACGAAATGTCACCTTCACTTACGGAATAATCGAGAGGAATATTTTTCCGAAAGTTAAAGAGACTGCTCCTATTAGTTTGCGTAGAAACCTTACAAATTCCAATTTTATTTTTCGTTCTTTTTAGGTGGATACTGCTGCTTTTTTTTTTTCGATTTCTTACTTTTCCGTTTCAGTAAACGGAATTTAACATGGGTTTGGGATATACAAAAAATTTCTTTTGAACACGATACCGACCTTACCATGGAAGCCATAAAAGTTTTAAAATTACATTTGCAAAAGCTTAGACCGTGTCAGATATCCAATAGCCTTAAGCAGTTCGGAGTGAGTAAACGTTTTGTTTTTCGTACTTTGAAACGGCTCAAGGAAACAGGGAATCACCTTGTTCAACACAAAGGAGATGCCAGGTGAACTGCCAGAACAAAGAAAAAGATTCAATGTGTGAGGGAGCGAATAAGACGTAATCCAGCCGTATCTGGCCGCAAATTAAGCAAATGTCCATTGCTTCAATGAACAGGCTACTCAGACATGATCTGGAATGCAAGCCGTACAAGAAACAACGGTTCTCGGGTTGACGGAGCGTCAAAAGCAGGTCCAAAGAAGCAGAAATCTTTTGGTTCCGTGCCAACTGCGAGATTTTATTTTCGGATCAAAAGCTCTTCTTTCTTCAGGACAGTCAAAAATCAACAAAATGATCGTGTGTATGGCAATAGTCTTGCCAATATTCCAAAATATAAACTAGCTCTAGAACTGCAGAATGTATCGAAAATCATGAAAATCCCTCACAGATTCCGTAACAAACGCTTCAATCACATTTTGGAACATTCCACCATGGACCTAAAAGGATAGGACGTCAGAAAGCCGAAGAAACGTTTGAAAATCCATGGATTGTTAGGAAGTTGTAGGAAGTTTTACCGCAAGTGGTTGGTGCAGCCGAAATGCATCGTAATTGATGAGGAGACGTACATTAAAACGGATGTCAAGCCGATCCCAAGCCTGGAGTTTTTCGTCAGCAATCCGTCCTACAGTTAGTAAATCTGTCTGTTTTGTTGCAGCGATAAGGCGAGGGGCCCATAAAAGTGCCACCATGTGGCATCTCATTGCACGTCAAAACATCGTGACAAAATCGGATGGCTTCACCACACCAGTGGGCACCTAGACTAAGTGAACTGCGAGGCGCTAATGAGCAAGCGATTGTTAACGTATTTCAATTTAAAAATTTACACAAAGTTATCGATTAATTTTGTTTAACCCTTTCAAGCCTAAAGGCGCAAACGTAATGTGGACGGAAACGGAACGGAAACGGCAAGTTTGACAGCTGTTGCAAATGACGTCAATATGTCCAATTGGAATCAACTTGGATATAATCAGTTTTCTATCCAAGAAGCAGGTTTAGTCAGATTGGGCTCTTCTGCTGCCGTCACCGTTCTGCTTTTGTTATTCGCTGCGTTCGAGACTGAATTAAAATACACTTTGTCTTGAGTAAGGTTGTTCTACATCAATTCTTCTATCAGGAAAAAAAACATTTGAGCTGACGATCTAGAAAATACTGAATATGAAGAAGTTCAGAAAATAAAATAAAAGCCTTGTTAATAGTGTGAAGCGTTGTTTTAGAATATGGTACATATGCATTCGTATTGTTGATAAACGCTAAACATTGTTTTTTTTTTAAATGTGCTAGATTATCCAAAATGTACTTGTATTCAAAACTTCAGATCTACAGTTCTAACAGTAGCTTTTAGGGCTATATAAGGTTGCGATGCGTATGCAAACATATTGAATGAACCTTTTGAGAAGTCAATAGTAAATACTTGATAAGTTTGCTATATTCTAGGTCATCCAAACTGTCCATGAGTTCAAAACTTATGATCTGCAGTAGTAACTATAGCTGTTTGAGCTGTACAAAGTTACGCTACGTATTCAACCATCTTCAGTGAACAAAATGTTATAAAAAAATACATTATGAGATAAACTGGGATGATCTAAGTCCCAGGTCCTTGAGTTAAGAACATAAGATCTACAGTTGTAATAGTAGGTTTTTGAAGTAGTCATTTATTTCTTGGGATATTCTAGGTCATCCAAACTGCCCTTAAGTTCAAAACATAAGATCTACAGATTAACATTAGTTTTTTAGGCTATATAAGGTGACGATATGTATTCAAACATATTCGATGAATCTTCTGGAAGGTTAAAAGTCTTTACTGTATAACTTTGTAAGCTTTTAGGTAATCCAAACTGTCGTGAATTTTAGAACTTGAACAGTAGCAACAGTAGCATTTTGGGCTTTACAAAGTGACTTCAGGTATTCAAGAATATTCAGTGAATGTTTGTTGTGTAAGCATTGCAGAGTACTGCTCAACCGGAACATTCATCCTAGGCTGCGTCAAAATAGAGTTCATCATGAGAGGCCTCACCCACCTTCGGCCGTGTTGTTCCCCGCGTACCCCGGAAAGAGTAGAGGCTGCTGTCTAGCACCGTGACAATACATATACAAAATTTGAAGGTCCATTCAAAAAACGTGCGGTCTTGGGAGGACTAAAAAGTCACTTGTTTGCGTGACATAATTAATGGATATATCCTAAGGAGTAAGTGGTATAACAACTAAATTGGAGGAAAATTGATTTAAGAAAGTTAAAAAACACAAACCGGTCACAAACCAGTAAATTTTAGCATTTCAGCTTGTCAAAACACACAAGAAGTAACAAATCAGTCTATAAATGGTAAAATTATTCATGATTAAAGTTTGAACGAAATCAAATTGCACCACTTTTAAATGGCTGTAACTTTTTACCCGTTTGGTATTTTCTATTGAATTGGGTGGAATTAGTGCAATGTGTATTTGTTTACGCTTTGTAAGTTTCACTAGCACATGTGCAATCATTGCGAAGATGGTGTCGGAAGAACAGCAGAGGTGCAAAGAAATGTTGCGCACCTACCTCGAAAATCCGGATCTTTCTTTCGTGCCATCAGCAGGAAGCTGGGAATGGTACATTCTACGGTGTCTCGTGTTTTAAACCGGTACCACGAACGTTTGATCATTGATCGGAAAGAAAATAGTGGCAAAAATGGATCTTCGTTTAGTGTTAAGGATCACAAGCGGGTAGTTAAGCTTTCAAGAGGGATTCAAACATTTCAGTTCGAGATGTGGCGAAGAAACTGAATCTAATCAACAGTTTCGTGCAAGATGCGAAAAAAGGTGACGGAATTCACACGTACAAAGTCCAAAATACGTGCACGGAAGCTCTACACCCAGACGTTGACGAAACCACATTGCCTCGTTATGGATGATGAGACGTATGTAAAAGCAGACTTCCGGCAGCTTCCGGGGCTCCAGTGTTCACTGCTCAAGAATATGTCAAAGTTTGCCAAAACATATATAATTTGGCAAGCAATTTGCTCGTGTGGAAAGCGGAGCATCCCATTTGTGACAACTGGAACGGTCAATGGGCAGGTGTACCTAAATGAATGCCACCAAAAGCGTCTACTTCCTCTTCTGAGGTCACACGATGGTCCTACGATTTTCAGACCCGATTTAGCCTCGTGCCATTACTCAAAAGAGGTTTTGGAGTGGTACAAGGCTAAGGAGGTCAATTTCGTGCCGAAGCATTTCAACGGGGGGAACGCACCGGAGCTGCAGCCAATTGAAAAGTACTGGGCCATCATAAAGGAGGAACTTCGGAAGCATCCTAAGGAAGTGAAATCGGAGGAAGATATGAAGAAAAAATGGAAATGTTGTACAGGACCTTATGAGTAGTGCAAAGAAGAAGGTTCCTGCATTTGGATATGGAATAGAAATTGAATAAAACAAACTTGGCAAAATATTCATAAAATGTTTTATTTTACTCCCTGAAAGTTTGAAGATGATTGGTTGAACGGGTGAATTTTGTCAAATATTTGTATGTGTCGCAATTTGATTCCGTACACCCTTTTCATAAGGAAACGTACCCAAAAACGGCTTTTGAACCATAACATGATATTTTAGGGGTGTTAGGGTAATGGAAAATGTGCTCTCCGATTAGGTGGGTCATTAGAAAAAATCAGTTTCCGTGTAATACCGTGTAACTGATGAACTTGACGTACAATCGAAAGTGGTCTTGGACAAAGTTGTTTATGACAAATTGTTGATGAAATGGTTTCTCGTACGAACAGATAGAAAACGTTGAAAAGTTAGAAGGATGAGAAAAGCCCCAAAGCCGTTCGAGTTCGCAACCAATTGAGTCCAAATCTTGGGAAAGGAGTGAGGACCTGATCTGGAATCTATTGAGAGCGGCCGAGCTGAATCGATACCTTGAACCACCGTAATATTTATTTTATCTGGGCTACAATTGCATAGCTAGAATCTTCACCAATATAACATCTAAACATACATTTGAAAAATCCAAGTAAAGCTTAAGTGAGGTTAAACATCGTAGTATCTAAAAGTGGAATTGACAATAACTTTCTAACTATTTTTCAAATTGCATGGAATTGGTCTGTATCGTCGATTTTCATATCTTTTTATCGCCAATTACTTTGCTAAGACTGCTTGAGAAACCATTCTTGATTAGCGCCATCTACGACGTTTAGCTTCACTTCCTAGAGAGTTTGAGCTGTTTAGAATACCTGTAACTAGAAATGAGAAGAAAAATTAAAAAAAATTGTAAACGAAATACGCGTATCTGTCAAAATAAGCGAAGGTAGTTGGAATTAAATGGAAAATACTAATATTTCTTCTCATTTATAGTCTCACTTTTGCGTTATCTAGATTACTCCATAGCATAAATTGTTCACTTTAGAATTTGTTCTTTATTCATAGTATTCACCATGGATTCTATTGTATTTATTTTATTCGCGTATTTTCTCGACCTTGGTTACACCATAGACTAACTCTAAGTCCAGTAGGTCCTGAACGATTTTTTCTTGGCTCAGTCAGTACTAGCACATCGGTCACAAGCTTAATAATGCGCCCCTAATAATGAATTCACACACTCAACACACTCTCAAATATTCTGTCAAAATAACACAAAAATCAAAAAAAATGCGCAAATATGTACAGCAAGGTGCTGGCTTCAAGGTGTACTTCGGAGCAAGGGGTTCTACAACAGTGACCACCCACCGTATTCTAGAAGACTCGACTCTTACTGTCAAATACCCTAGAATGTTGCCATTTTTGGAACTGTGTTATCAACTATTCTCTTTTTATTTTAATATTTAAAATAATCTAATTTGATTTCCAAACAAATGCTCTCAATTCAAAAACCGAACCAATGCCGTTTTCTTTGGAAGCATGTTGCATTTCTATTTTGCAGTTGATATTTACCTACCACTCAGGCATCAAACGGAGGAACGATCGAAACGTGATCATTTCTCGTCAGTTCTCGCCTAACCTCAATTTATTGTTGCTACGATGGGGCATTAGAGAACTGCATGCATCGACTGATACATCGCGGATCATGTTTATCCACACATTTCACGGCTCTTCTAGGATGCCAAACACCCTCCACCCTCCCCCCTTCTGGCACCCTTTCCTGTTGCTGTAAATATTGCAGAACGACCATCATAATGCACGATGGTGGTCTCGCTGCTGCCGTGGCGTATTTGTTTGAACGACAACCACTCATATTTTTTCTGTTGGGTTCATCTCTCAAGAGTAGTCTCGCTGCGAAATGCACGCTGGAGCTGTAACTATTTGCTATTTAAAGTGTAATATAAACAAATAGTCGTTTTCGTCGTCCGGAACATTCCCCTATCGGCCGGGACGTGTCGTTGTCGTCGATTTCTTTCTCGCACGTTGGAGATCCCAAGCTACCGATGACAATGCAAATTGAGGGATGAAATGCTGCTGCTGGAACTGGAACGCCCACGCGTCAGCACTTTCCATGGCGTACTAGGAGATCCAGAGTGCTGAGTTCGATTAGTGGAAATTGAGCGATTCGGTCTGTGAGCGATGCAGTGGATTGTTGATTTGGAGACTTCACAAAGTGACAAAATGGGAGCAGACGAAATTCCTGACCACAGGGAACCTCAATCTGCTGGAAGTACTTTTTCCATGTTGTAAAGAACAGAAACGACTCTTTGTTCAGCACTGTGACGGCGATGGTGACAACGCGGGAGGCAGCGGCGGAGACGATGTACACGAGAAATGCAAGTTTTCAACCGATTAAACATATGAATCCGTGATGGCATATTGGTGATGTGGAAATAATCGAATCAAGGCGCTTTTTGTCCGTGCTAGGCGCACACATTATTGATCGACATTCTATTAATGTTGTTGGTGGGCATATGGGTCTTTGAGACGCATATGCGTTCGCGTGTAACAACAAGGAATTCAGTGGCCTAGAAACCTCAATTCTGCTTTTGACGTAAATTTATTTCGTACTGGGATGGTTTTTAAATTGTGGATACAAGGAAGCCATGAATTATTTGACATACAAGTCGAAAACAAACCATATGGAGTTCCATCCCAAGATAGGTTTAACGATACCAACAATCAATAAGAAGCAAGCGCTTTAAAACTGTTCTAGAAGCCCTTTGTCCCAAGCAAGGACTGTATCGAAAATAAGTTATCAACATATTTTTCTCTCAAATCATATAAAAATATGAAGTTTTATTCAAACAAACGGATGATTCTCCATTGTACGGGATTAAACTTGAACATTGTGAAGAGCGGATGAAATTATTATTATTCTCTCACGAATTGATAGAACACTTTTCATCAAGTTCCGGACTAGTGTTTCATTGCATTTTTCGGACACCTGAGCCCAAATTGTTTTGAACTCCTGCATATTTTCAGCTGCTTTGCCAGTCTTTTGAAGATCCTCTTCTCAATCGCCTAATAGCGTTCGATGGGCCAAAGCTGAGGGCAGTTTAGCGGATTGATGTCTTTCTCAAAGAAAACTAAACCCTTTTCCGTGAGCAAATTGTGAATTGTTTTGGCGTAATACATCGAAGATAAATCCGGCCAAACAGTGGAGGGGTACTATGCTTCTTCTTTATGCTATATAAAGGTAGCAACATTTTTTGCAGACACTTAGCTCGATAGATTTCTGGTATTGTAATTACTGGTAGACTTCATA
>JASCZW010011729.1:0-31019 GCA_034211315.2 Aedes japonicus
CACAGGTCTGAGGGCAAATCATCAGATTGCCACTGAACGTTGAGAAATATCCTAATGGGAAATTTCATGAATTTTGATACCCATATTGCCAGGGGTTTCTACTGAAATTGTTCTTGGCCACTCGAGACCCCCTGGGAACTTGATTTGGAAAGACTGGTCCGAGTAAAAATCATCAGATAGCCACAAAACGTTGAAAAATATCCTACTGGAGAAATTTCATGAATTTTGATACCAACATTGCCAGGGTTTCCTTCTAAATATGTTCATGGCCACTCGAGGCCACACGGGAACCTGTTTCGGGATGAGAGGTCCGAGGACAAATCATCAGATAGTCATAAAACGTTGAGAAATATCCTAAACCAATGAGTTTTTGAATCTTACGGTGCCAAAAAGAATTGAAATCGGTCAATAATAGCCAGAGTTATAACCATTTGAATTCGGTGGATACCAGGTACCCTGACGATCACTTAAGGGGATATACAGTTAGAACGAGAAAAAACTTCATTTTTGAAAAAAAAAATTCAAGGGAAGTTTTTACTCAAATCAATCGAAACTTTTTACAATTATAAGTGTATGCAGTATACAACAATATTTTTCAAATTTCCTACGGGAAATTTATGAACTTTATGCAGCAAAATAAAAATGAATTTTTGGTCATTCTAACTGTATATCTCCCCTTAAAGGTGTTTTTTTGTCGAACACATAAGGGATAGAATCGATATCATTTACTGGTGCTATGATGGGCCACCAATCGGAGGAGCTATTTTCAGGACTCAGGATAAGTGGGCATTTTTGTGAAACTATTACCTACACAGGCGGAAAAGCGATTACCAGTATTTACGAGTTTAGGGTCATGTTGGAATCTTTGGGCTGTGGTGCAGCTGGCGTTCGATGTTCTGTTGCTTGTAGGAGCGGATCCATAATTATGACGGATAGTGCTAGTTACATATTTTCACCTTATCGTTAACAAAACGAAGCCTGCTTCTTACTTTTTGCCAACTATCCAATATCCCAGTGATTTCTCGTGGAAGTGCAGAGGATTTTTCGGCTTTCTTCAATGCGAGTGTCACGTCAACACGTTCCGTCCCATGGGACTTCCCTTAACTCAGTCGGTAGAGGCGCGGCTACAAAGCAACACCATGCTGGATGTGGCTGGGTTCGATTCCCGGTCTGGTCTAGGAAATTTTCGTTAAGGAAAATTTCTCGACTCCCTGGGCATAGGTACTTGCCTCACAATCATACTAATGCAAAAATGCTACCTGGCATCGAAGCTCTTAATTAATCACTGTGGAAGTGCATTTAGAACACTAATTTGAGAGCAAGCAATAAGCTAATTGCGAAACTTGACCAGAAATCGGGCACCGCCAGCGCCGGTATTGCTTCATAATGGGTCACCAGTTTTTACATATTGAGGATGTATGTTAGTCCCAAACATCATCTGTTGGATCTTTAGTAGTAAATACAGCTGATCTGGCAATAACGAAGTAGCATCCGTGGGCAGTCAATCATGCTCATGCTCATGCTTATGCTCTCCTATTGAAAATTTCGACAGAATCTAATAGACTATTGCACGGAAAAAGCTAACCTCACTTTCGACCATGAGAGTATAAGAGATAGCAATAACCGTCGTGTTCTCCGTCCTTTTTTCTCACTCACAAACTTCTGAACACAAAGGCACAAGTATCTGTCAAATCTGAGGTTTGACGTCACTGTGATTTTGACCATAGAATCCAACCTAACTAGTTCAGTGGCTTTTATAGGTGTTCAGCAGAAACAATTATATTATTTTACTAAGCAAAAGAAAATGTCATTATGTATGATGTTTGATATGTACTACCACACATTGTAGCACGGAAACTAAGTCCGACAGCAATAGGTTCTCCTCGCTTGTTAGACTTGATCAAGCTTTAATAACCACTGATTATCCTCATCATGCCATTGTATGAAGGGCCAAAAAGGGGTTGGGTGGATAGATAGGCAACATCACTTATACGTTTCCACAGGAGTATAAAGAATCTCCTTCCGACAACAAGATTGAACAATTGGTCAAAAGAGCTAGCCATCTAACATGAGGATGCCCCAAGGGGCGGGGAGACGAACCAACCCTCTATTCACAAACTGTTAGCAATGGGGAGTTGGCATTTCTACTCTCCCCATCAAGAGTGCTACAATCGGGTGCCCTGACGGTCCCTCCCATTCCCATGAAATATTTCATGGTGACATGCAATGTCTCCAATGAATTATTCCTCATCGTGACTCCGTCCACGAGGTGTGCAAACGTCAATGCTAATGCTAATGCTAGTATCGACTATTTCACACATTGTATGTATGACAACCACGAGATGTTCGAAAAATGAATTTTAGTTGTTAATTTTTTTTACAATGATGACCTGGAAAACCTTTAAGATATGAGAATGGAAAATTTTGATATGATTTACAGGTCACATCCCCTCACTTCGATATTGTCAAAATGACAACATTGCCCAGGCTACGCCAACCAGCGTCTCCATGTTTCAGCTGGCAGTCTTTTGCGATAATATGACTCGACGAGGTGTGAGCTAGGAACTTGTGAGGACCAGAGGTCGGTCGCACCCTTCTTCGAAGTTGTCAACTCACCATTTGAAGCCCTAAGCAAAAGAAAATGTCATTATCTGAAAAATTGCAAAAGATCCTGTATTGAATGATACCATCCTCGTTCATATTTCGGACATTAAGGCACGTTTCACAAAAATATTGTCTTAAAACAAACCAAAATTACCTCACTATCATCGGGTAGGTTATGATGACATTTCTTAAAAAGGTTTGCAGATTTTTGAATAAAAGTGTTATTTTAATAGGGCAAGCAAGATTAAAACCTCGAACAGAAGAGATTCAAATTTCATACAATTTTTTTTGCTTTATCCTAAAAACGAGATTGTAAATCAGTTATTTAACTTCTAAGCTAAATACTTCATTGGGAATTTGGATACCTTCTTTGTCCGGAAATGCTCGGCAACGGCGTTCCTTTGCATTGCAGTATATAAGCCAGATCCGAAGATTGACGACGTTTCACATTGAAAACCAACTTAAAGATTTTAGGATACAGTTGCAATAACGATTTATAGTATGTCCCATAAAAAATGCGAAAATCCATACCTCAGTTTAAAATAAGTTTTTTTCATAGAATATGATAAAAAAATCATAATTTTATTTAGGAATTGTTTATTAAGCCTTTGATGCCCATCATTCTTCTTGATCACCTTCTCCAAACGGGGACGGAATCGAGAGCATACCTTCTCCATGTATGAGTCAGTCATCAAGTTCCATGCTTTTGTAATGGAAGCCTTAAGGGTGCCAACACTGGGGTGAGAACGTTCACAGGGCTTAGCCTGAACATATGCCCATATTGAGTAATCCAAAGGATTCAAGTGCGGGCTGCAAAGGAGGCCAAATGTCCTTTGGTCAAAATTTCTTGTCTTCTTTCAGCCACGCTTTTGTCCTTTTGAGGTATGACACGGTGCTTCGTCCTGTTGAAAAATGACGTGTTGGTGTGCTCCAAAGTTGGCTTTCATCCATGGCAGAACGTTGTGCTTCAAAATGTTAATGTAAACCTCGGTTTTAACATTTAATCCAGCATTGATAAATACTGGAGGCATTTTTAGGCCATTGGAAGCATTTACCCCGAAAATCATGACTCCGGGCGGATGTTTGGTTGTAAACTTGAATTTCACATTTTCTGGAACATCCTCAATCTTCTTCGGCGAAATAAACCTGTCTGTACGATGATGGTATGCTTATTTTTTAATGCTGACACCAAACGTTTCGAGCCGGAGTTATTTGTTTCGGCCCATTACAAGGTGGCGCTTTACTCTTGCCCTGGACGAACATTTCAAGTCATCTTTGACCAACCGTTGCATGGTAGTTTTTGATATATCGGCTTCCTTAGCCAATTTCCGGATCAATCTGGTAGGATTTCACCTCACTTTGTCCCTTACTGATCTGATGATCTTTGGTGTGCGAGTGGACCGTGGACGGCCACTTACCGGCTTTCGTAGACGAGGTCCATCAAGCAATGAACACCAGGTGGCATCCCAGAATCGTTGCAATCTGTGTTACGGGCTTTTGGACTAGTTTGATGCTAGTCACAAACTCCTTTGCGTACATTTTTCTCCACTTTGTTACTCGCGTGCCACTGTTTTGTTTACATCGTCACCGATTCTACAGTCAGATGTTTACACACACGCATTAAAACAGTGAAAAATAATGTTTAAAGCTACCCAAAAATAAGTATTGAAAACATTTTTTATTTGGCACAGACAATGCATTTTTTTATGGCACAGACTGTAAAAATCAAATTCAAATTTTCCATTCTATTTTTCTCAATTTGACACAAATGTTACATAGGACTTTATGCAATGTTTGGCTTGATTTCATTAAATCCAACGCGGACCACTTGGGAAATGTGAACCGCAAGAGATAGCACATTTAAATTTTTGCCTCTTGTGTTAGGTATCCAGCCATACAACTTAAAAGTCATTGTTAGACCGAGGGGTCACCCTAAATTAACAAGCGTGATATATTTTTATTGTTTATGTAATACGGGAATATGAAAATTTTATGTCATACGCACTAAGAAATTATGAATTTTTCACGAGACGTAATTCATGTTTGTAAAAAGTCGGGGAACGTAAAGAAAGATTTCGTGTAAAATTATGTCTCTTGTAACTGACACATACGCAATTCGACGAAATATACGTTTGATTGAATTTATTTTCTCATCTCTTTGAACTCATTCTTATGTGCTAAAGGACGCTTGCATGTGTCGGTCTCAGGAGACAGAAATTTACATGACATTTTGGTAGTGTGTAACTATCAAGTTTCCGAATTATGAGTCAGAACGGTATCCATGAATACATTTTTGTAAGAGAAGTACTTTCTTTCTCGTGTATACAGCCCTTGAAGCTTATTTGTCATACTAGTGTTCGTAATGATTTCCGTCATATTTACGCTTGCTCTAGTGGCACACAGATGGAGCTACTGCCTAATTCCTTTTGGGATAATTTCGCCATCGGCGAAACTATTTCCACGGTTATTGATATACGAGCTAATGAATCAATTACATTAAATCCTGACATGAACACGATTGCAAAACTGACTTTCTAGCCATGCTCTTCCGAGTACATATTTGAGTAACAAAAATTTGTAACAAACCAGAAACACAAAAGTTTTTGTTAGGATCTCATATTGCGAGACGACATGATCCAAGAACCGTCAACCAGTAGCATATCGATCGGAACACGTTGGTTCTATCCATCGCATTTCTCGCATCGCGCTTTCTCGAGTTTCATGAATTCTCGCACGATCAGGTTCGAGATAACCGTCGCACGTGAGATCGAGAGAGCTTCGTAGTAAAACTGGAAAACTGACCACCCTATTCATACCGAACGATCGGGATCACATCGATTGCCAAATCGATTAGCTCCCACGGGTTGAGAGCGTCTTAGCAGTTTCATTTGATCCTTCAGCCGGATAGTTAGGATACTGGTTTGCTTGGAGTCCTGTTATAGTTATAGTTTTTTTTTCATGGCCAACATTGGCCTAAAGTAGCGATAAATATATTTCTCTACAAGTTAAGTAAGCAATATTTAGTAGATATGTTCGTACTAGGAGTTTTGACGTTGGCATCCGCTTTGAGATGCTGTATTGGATATACCATAATTCAGCGACCAGGTTAGTTTCGAGATTATCTATTGCAGTGCCATTTTGGATGGAAAAAAGATATCTGTGCTCAATTGTTAGGAGAATAATGCGTTCAGTCTTGGGTCATTGCTCTCCATGTAGACGCCATCAGGATTTAAAACCAGCAGTTTTTATTGTGCATGATGTTTGAGTTTAAAAAAAAAAAAAATATTGAAAAATACCTGCTTTGTGGAATTAATAAGTGCCATTTATTAAGGTAGCAACACAATTATACTAAAAAATAGAGAGAATATCCTCGACATAAGATGTTTTTTAATGTTTTGGTTAGTTATCTTAATTCAATTGTCTTATGTCGAATCAAGATTTTTTGCGGGCTCTTGATTTTTTAACACTGGTAGTTAAAATTTTGTGCGGTTCTTGAGGTTTTAGAATTCTAAAAGGTTAAATAATGAATAAAATTGCGTTAAATTCTTTTACTTGAAATTATTTACGCAATATTATCATGAACATTATGAGAACCTACAGCATAAAGAAATTTACAATGTTTCAGTTGTATTGATCAGAACTGAATCCGGGGGGACGACCCCGGCGTATTGGTTAACATCCATACCTCTCACGCCTAAGTCACGAGTTCGAATCTCACCCCCGGAGAAGTTATGAAAATGCCCAAAAGTGGTGTTTGACTGACTACGACGGGAGATGAACCAGCCCGAGGCTAAAAATCTCGATAATCAAGACAAAAAAAAAAAAAAAAAAGAACTGAATCCAATGAAGTTCAGAAAGTTCTTTGCATCTATTAAAAGTCTATCACAGGTACGATAGCAAAAGGCGTTTGTGTATCTGTTGGCGCTCACCATTATTATTCGGTGAGACATATTCATTTTTTCCTGACATGACTCTGCTGATGTCATTGTTATCGTCGAATTCAAACAATTGCCCAATTTATTGTTCGGGTAGCCAATACTCCGTTTTCGGTTGCTTACTTTTTTTGCTTATAACGCAGTGTATTTGTTCGCCTCAAATAGGTTCATCCATTATCTGCTGAATCGGCTACAAATTTTGCAACACCGTTAATATTTGGATGTTATTCATTTTTGAGCAATCAAGCTTCTCAATTTTCTCTTCAGTTTAGCCATGGTTTCATGAAATGGCGTGGCTTTTGTTTTGAATTCATATACTTATTTATTTGTTTTGTCAATCATTGTAGACTACATATACATTTACATATATTCATTTACATTTGAAGAAAAAATGCCTGAGTGTCTACGAGGTCGACCTCATGCAGGCACTAATTTTCCTAATGTCCTAAAGCGATCAATAATCTAACAATATTCATTACTTTTTTTTCCTGTGGGGATTTGAGCCCCCGCTACCATTACTCTTATCTATTGTGGTTTATTTTGCATCCCTTCAGGAGTTACGAGTTACCATTCAGGGTAATTGTCGTTCACTGATTTTCCAAGGTACCCCAATCTGGCATGATTCTTAGATTAAACTCAACCATTCCATACAAATTTCATAAGGACTAAGAATGGCCTTGTTGAAGTATTGTCTCCTACGTACAAACAATGCGGGGCAGTCAGTAAACGTTAAGAGTTCTTTATCGCCCAATCACAATATCGAAAGACATCTGTTTGACTTCGTTTTTACTTTTTCAAACGATATCTCAATGGGCAGTGTACCGTAAGTAATCCGGTAAGTATACTTCATGGTTCTTTATTTAGGTTTAGAATTTTGACTACGATTCGTTTGGTTGAAGTTATGAACAATTTGGATTGCCTTGGTGTGTCTTTTACATTCCAATTGAACCGAGTAATATATTCCTCCCATTTTTTAAATTCCATTTGTATTACACAATTAGATAACCCACAGTACCGTTCGGGTTCTATGGATATTCTATATAGATGTTCATCATTCTATTGATTGGCCTATTCTTTGAAATAAATTCGTAATTCTTAAAATTCACGATAGTGCATAAAAGTTCCAACCTCCTATAAAGCAGGTTATCGAATGTATACGATTACATTATTAACAAAAGAGATCATGTCAATGTATCGTCTTGTCTTCAGTTTTTCAATGCCAATTAGTATGCAACAAGACTTATATGAAGGAAAAGGAAATGAATTCTAGCCTAATTTTCTCAGAGAAAATAACAAAATTTGTTTTGTACAGCTTCTATTCGGCTAATGTATATTAATTTGCATGAAGCCCAAACAACAGAGCAAAATTCGAGAATGATCTTCCGTACGCTTCATACAGTGCTCCGATGGTGTATGTATTCTTAAAATGATTGTCAAGGTTATAGGGAGGGTGATTTCAGGTAGTGTATATGTGTTTCTGCTGTGTAGCATAAGGTTTTTTTCTTTTATCCACCCACACTTGTAAGTGGCCCCAACGGCATCCTTACTGTTGGAGTAATGCGGCTCTTAAACTCGATATTTTAACGTAATTCTGTATTCCATTGAAATTAACCACCCACACTTGTCAGAAGCAGATAATTTCCATCTACATGAGAGACTCTAGGAGTGGACAGTTAATTTACTGCTAGAACGGATAGAAATGAAAAGAAAGTATTGATAGTTCCGTATAGGGTAACGGCAGGCTTCGAAAATTGAAAGATACAAGTTTGAAAACGAGCGGAGGGCATTTGAACAGTAGTATCCAATCAGGAACATAATCTTCTGCAGGGTGAGCAAGGGGGAGGATACCCCCTTGACTGGTAAAAGATTATGCAACCGATCGTGCTCTTATACTACCTATTGCTTTGGTCTAGTTCTAGAGATTTGTACCTCTCTCAATAACACCTTACATGGTGAGCAATTATCTCCGGCTGTTGGGTTTATTTTTAGCATGGGTTATCCTCCCCCGTGCCTACCCTGCACTGGGTAGATTGGTAAAAGATTATGTTCCTGATTGGATACTACTGTTCAAATGCCCTCCGCTTGTTTTCAAATTAGTATCTGTCAATTTTCAAAGCCTGCCGTTACCTATACGCAACTATCAATACTTTATCTTTATTTCTATCCGTTCTAGCAATAAATTAACTGTCCACTCCTAGAGCCTAGATGGGAATTATCTGCTTCTGACAAATTTCATCATAGATCGTTACTCCGCGCTTTGGGAGAATACAAACAACAACAATCAAAGTGTATCCACACTTGTGAGTGACCCCAACAGCATCCTTATTGTTGGTTTTAATTGGTGCCAAAATTTGAATAGCTTCAATGTGCTTCTCTGTACAGAGAATAAATCGGGAACATGGTAAAATATCTTATTCGCTGCCGACGTCAGTTGAATTCAGCAAAACGTTTACCAAAACGGATCCCGCTGCGAACTCAACCATTTTATGCACTATCCGAGTGATTTCTCGTGAAAGTGCAGAGATGTTCTCGGCTTTTAGAAAAGCGAGTATTACGTCAACATATCCCTACTCATTTCTTACTTAACCCTACTCAAAAAGCAAAAGGCATTCGGGCGAGGCTGGCGCCGATATTGCCTTAGATTGGGATCACCAGTTTTTACAGATTGAGGATGTATGCTTGTCCCAAGTATCATTTCTGGTTCTCTGTGTAATAACAGCTGATCTGGCAATAACGGAGTAGCAACCTCGGGCGGTCAATCATGCTCATGCTCATATATGTTTCCCTCAAATGATAAGTGGAGCTTTTGATAATTCCTAACATATTATTTGCTTTTAGAATTATTGTATTAAAATGATCTACAATCACTCCTATGTCTCTAATTTTGTAGCATCTTTTAAAAAACTGATTTCCTAGAGTACACGTGATATCCTGATGAGTACATTTTCATATGATTTTTTTTATGTTATGATGTTACACTTTTTAATATTGATCAGAAGCAGACTTTTTATACTATTCGTAGAAGACCTCAGTTTCACTTTGAAAATGTTGCAAACCTAACCTACTAAGGATTTCGTATCTGAGATGAGAGTAAATATGTTTAATGTGATTCTTCTTAATCCAAATTTTGTTCAAATATAATTGATTTTATTTCAGATTATGCCTAAAAACTAAATCAATAAAAATTAACAAGCAAATGCTATGTCAGAGAAGTAAGGATCCTATTTAATTTCAGGTCTTATGCTTTTTGTTTTTCTTTTAATAAATTCTCCTTAATTTAGGGTTTTCAGCTTGGTTTTCTTTTTTTTTGTAGACCTGCGTATCGTTTGACTTGCGTTTAATCTGTTTTTGGAAGTTATTACATCTTTTTTTTACTGTTGATTGTGTTTTGATTTGATTTCTTTGGATTCTGCTCTTACGCTGCAGAGCTTTTGCACTGTTTTTTCTTTTGAATTCGGATGGCTGTTGTGGAATCCGTTTTAATTGATTTCAGTGGGCTTTTCGAATATCACCATTAGTATTTCTTAAATATGTCGTATTTGATGCTTTTTTAACAATGGTACCTTGCATATTGAATGCTCTACCGTTTGATTTATACACTGATAGTCAAAATTAAGTGCCCACTTCATCATTTTTTGATTTTTTCTCATTTATTTGGTTCAAATTAAAGTAAACACACTAGTCTTTTTTGATATTTTATTTTTATATTATTTTCAAATTTCACTTACGGAATAATAATTAAAAAAGAGTTCGACTTAAAGAACTAATAATTCAATTATTTTTTCGAAAGCGGTGTATTTTAATTATGTATATAATTTTGTAGAACATTATAACCAGCAACAACATTGTATTTCAAAAGATTTGAGTAAACCCGTTTTACTAATCATTTTTACGGACACGGTATGTAAGGACTTTCCGAATTTTTTTTTCGAAATTCAAGAAACACTATATGGGTTATAAGAAAAAAAAAGGAGAAAACAACACATTTCTAGTAGCAGTGGGTAATTTCTGCGTAACATACTTAATAGACGTTCCCTGATATAAAAGTCAAGGCTTTACTGAGCTGTTTGCATTTATTAATAATTAAGTCAAACTAACATGCAAATCTATGATAAAATATTTACCTACACACTTGGAAATTATGAATATCACACGAGACGTAATTCATGTTTTTAAAAAATCGGGAAACGTAAATAGAGGTTTCGTGGAAAATTGAATCTCCTGAAATTGACACACACGCAATTCGATGAATAATGTGTTTGATTGAATTTATTTTCTCTTGTCTTTCAACTCATTCTTATGTGATAAAGAACGCTTGCATCTGCCGGTCTAGTGGACAGAAATTTACATGACATTTTGGTTGTGTGTATATTTCTTTTTGACGTAAAACGAGTCAAAAATACAACAATTTTTTTAGGTACGCTTCCGGTTGACCAAATCCAAATTTAAATTCGAATCATGGCTTTTCGTTTCACTCCTGCCATCAGACCTTGTCCGGTTTGTTCAACGCAGACCGCCGATTTCGTTTAGACTGCTTCTCGCTTCCAACAACGTTTTTGGATGGCTTACTATGCCTTTTTAAGTCCCCATCATAGCCGTTACGTTTAGCATACAGTTTCAAATTAAAAACGAACAAAGAAGGTAGGCCAAGCTTAATTTGGAGGAAAACATCAAGTTGGCATACACATTAGAAAAAAAATCCGCAGTAGAAAGTACCATTTTGAGGGTTAATTAAGCACAATCACTAAAATTTATCCCCTGACTATAAATGCGTTTGATTTTACCATGCCTGCGAATGAATTCAACCATGGTGGGGTTGATATCAACATGAGGTATGTCAAATGTACCACAAATGTTGAACGCTGTATCATAAACGTAGTGAATTTGACTGAAATCTCAAGGTTTCTCAAGGTAGTTTTGAAAATATGCATAGTCGGGTAAAATGGTAGTTTTTACTGCACGATTTTTTTCAGTGAAGATATGAAGCAATTGATGTCGAAGATTGAAAAAAATTAGCTTAAGACAAGCAAAAATTTAAAAAGTTTTAGTTACTTTGCAGAAAATATAAAAAAAAGTACAAAGTCTATTGCATTAACCGTAAAAAGGGTAATCGAACATTAAATTCAAATCCAGAAACTACTTTGAACATCTTAGGCATTAAGTGGGTCGGTTTCTTAACTTGTGTTTTAAAGATTACATAGAGTTGTTTTTCCACAGCCTTCATGTAGTTTAATTTAATTATTGAGTTTTTTAAATAGATTTACGTTAAGAAGCCAGATTCAGATGTCAACCTAACCCCACCAATCAAACCAAAGTTGGTATAGCCTCTGCTGTACACAAAAGTTGTCCCCATTGTATTCGGTCTATAGATGTACATCGCCAGCCTCGCTGTTTGTGGAGGGGCCGCAGGTCGCCTTCTACTTGATCGATCCACTTTGCTCGTTGCACGTCTTTTCTTTTTTTATACGTCGGTTCGTTTTGGAGAATCACATTCTTACATAATGCCCAGCCCATTATAGTCGACCGATCTTAGCGATGTGTACAATGGGCAGTTCTCCCACCGTACATCGTACGCAGCACCTTCCGTTCAAAAACACCAAGAGCACGTTGGTCTTCCAATAGCAATGTCCATCGTGGCCGTAAAAACTACCGGTCTAATTAATGTCTCGTGGATGATCAACTTTGTAGTTTGGTGAACTTTGTTCGGTCTTAGCGTCCTTCGGATTCCAAAGGAGGCACGATTGCCAGCCATAATGCGACTTTGTATTCGTTTGCTGGTGTCGTTATCGATGGTCACCAATGAGCCTCGATACACGAATTCGTCTACTACCTCGATTTCATCACCATCGATCTGAACTCTTGGAAGAAGGCTAACACTGTCTTCTCGTGAGCCTCGCCCCTTCATGTGTTTTGTATTCAACGGATTAATCACAATCCCAAACCTATCAGCTTCAGTCTTAAGTCTGACGTGAAAAAAGTTGGACAGACTTCCTGAAGATCGTGCCACTCGCGATTATCTCAGCTCTTCGAATCACACCCTCTAATGCAATGCTAAACAACAATTACGACAATCCATTACCTTGCCGTAACCCACTCCGAGATTCGAAGGGACTCAAGGGTGTCCCTGAACTCGGACGACACACATAACTCGATCCATCGTTGCTTTGACCAACCGCGTCATTTTTCCCGGAAATGCATATTCATGCATAATCTGCCATAGTTCGTCTCGATTGATTGTATGATAAGCTGTTTTGAAATCGATGAAAAGATTACGCGTGGGTACTTTATATTCGCGACATTTCTGCAGCACATTGAATCCCGCTTGGTACTCCTTTAAAATTAGTGACAGGCGGCGACATAAAATTTGGGAGAGCAACGTAGGCGGAGCTCAGTAGCGTGATTGCACGATAATTGCCGCAATCCAGCTAGTCACCAATTGTAATTGATGGGACACTATGTTCCTTCCATCCCATGCTCCAGTAAGCATGCATCCACCTCGCAAATCTTGATTATTACCCACCACCGTATTTCAATGGCTCGTTTGGGAGTTGGTCAATACCAGCAGCTTTGTTGTTTTTCAACCGACCAATTTCCTCTTCAACTTTCTGAAGGGTTGGGGTCGTGATCCTGTCATCTCCTGTGCGTGTTGCTAGATTAATTACCGTGCCACTTTCGTTTGCTGTAACATTGACGTTCAGATCCAAGTGTCAATGGTAATTTTTTTAATGTTATACTCATTATTTATGCTTTAATTCGTACCCCGTTCATAGTTAAACAAAAGAAATGCTGGGGTTTAGGAGGGACCATCAGGGCACCCGATTGAAACGATTTGGATGGAAAGAGTGGGAATGCCAGCTCCCTATTATTAACATTTCGTCGATAAAGTGCGGGCTCTTCTCTCCGCTTATTCTGGCGTCCTCCTATTAGAAACCTTGCTTCTTGACCAATTGTTTAATCATGTTATTGGAAGGACTTTCTATTCTACCCAGTGGATATGTTTCCTATCGTCCCAATCCGTTTTGGCCCTTCATACAGCGACATATGAGGGGACTCATTGGTTGTTAAACCTCATCAAATTTAATAGGGAGGAGAATCCACTGCTATCAAACTAAGCTTCAGTGCTACAATGAGCTACAGGGCTTGACCAATAATCATCATCATCTCATAATGGCAGGATGTCAAATCTAACCAAAAAAGCTACAACTTTGCTCAAAAATGTATACGTCTATTACTGCAAACATAAAAAAATGGGCCTTTGTTTTTATTTCAAGTTTCACCACCATTTTTTTTGAAGGTTAAATATTGACCGATTTCCCTCATCAACTTAGGGTGTACCATAAAAAAAGGTTTTCTGTCCTAAATTTTTTATTTCAATTTCCATCGTAAAACTGTGTTCGGACGAGTTGTAGAACTTATAAAGGCAAGTATTTTGATATATTAACTTTGCCGATGGATGGTTTTAGACGAAAAACTTCAATAACTATTGGTTGAAGCTAGCGGCAAAGTTTGTATACCAAAATAGGCGTCTTTAAAAGTTCTTGAACTCGTCTTAAAACAAATGTACAGTGGGAATTGAAATAAAAAAGTTAAGGCAAAAAAAATTTTTTTTATGTTACACCCTAAGTTGATGAGGGAATATTGCTCCAAATTGGTCAATTTTTAAGCTACAAAAAAAAAAAACATTTAAATGCGAAAATTCCATAAAATTTTCTGCGCTACAACTTTGCCAAAGAATGTAAACGTCTATTTCTGCAAATAAAAAAGTTAGTTTTTGTATTTCCGTGAAAATAGGGACCACTCTAATTTTATTCAACATCAAAAAATGGGCCTTAGTGATACAAACCATGTTGTACAACATCACTTTGCTGTAAAGTTTCAAGTCTAGGCGCTGGGAGCATGTTTCCTCGTAAATTCGTGATCAGGACCACAGTGCACTGATAAAACCCCCGCCTTCAAGCCTCAGGGCCGGCACATGCTCGAAACAAACCGCGAACCAAGCAAACACTTCACATTTACTTCATACAAAACTGCCACTTTATGGGTCCCCTCACATTGCTCAATTCCAGGCAATGAGAAGGTGGACTCTCTAGCAAAGGTGGGCGCTCAAGAAGGCGAGATTTTTGAAAGAAGAATTTCACTTGATGAATTTCTCCCATTAGTACGTTAGAGTTCTCTTCAAAGTTGGTAAAATGATTTGACAAGTAATTCTCTTGGGTGATGTTTACATTCCAACTGTTTCGCCGAGATTGTGGTTCAAAGGTCTGGATGTAAGTCGCGTTTTCAATCGTGTGATGTCAAGACTTATGTCCAACCGCTATTCGCTAGACGCACATCTCTACAGAATTAACCTCGTCGATAACAATTTATGTAGGTGCGGAACCGGTTACGATGACATCGCTCACGCAGTTTGGCATTGCCCGGATAACGATGCCTCCAGAGCACGACTATTGGATACCCTAGTGGCCCAAGGTATCTTCCCTACATGCAAGCGATTTACGAATTCCTTTGTTTGTCTGATCTAAGAGTGTAACTTCATAACCCCCCTTTCTTCCACATTAGTAAATTCCTTGTCACTGTGTCCCGGATATTATTATCTTTTTGTTTCCGTGCTTCTTGTACCTGACCAGCAAGTTGTGGTTACCCTGAAAGGGACTACAGAGGCCGAGGAAGTGGTAGATATCGCAACCATGAGCAGCTACTAATATCTGAAATAAGTTATCTGCCTAGCCCCTTCCATTAACCTCGAGCTAGCCATGAGTAATTGGCCCCCCACAATATTGAATATCGGCTTTGCAAAGTGTTACACATGCCTGAGCCTAAGAAATAAACGATCTTCTTAAAAAAAACATACACCCACTTTATTATTGGTTTGTGCACACTTTTATTCAGTCTCTATCTTCCCTTCTCTGGCTACGAACTTCCACTTTCTTCATTTCTACTTCTACCACCGCTCTTGCCTTTTCACTTTCCTTCGGGGCTCCTTCTCCTGTCCGTCAACTGTTCCGGCTGTTACTCCACTCGGTTTCGTTTGGATTGAACTTCGATGGATCCTCTACCTGTCCCGTGCGCCATACGAGTGGGTTGACGTACTCGAAACCTTGCCAAACCATAAGGGTAGGTCAGTTTGCGTGGATCGGTGACGCACGCAGAATAACGGGTTGGCGAACGGTGACTGAGCACCATCATCTAAAACACTAGCGTCATCTGTTGAGCACACTGTGATGGATGATAAAGATGAATAGATGGCAGTAGTGTGCTAACGTCAAACGTATGGGATTCGACTATACGCGCTACCTGTGGCGATACTTCCTACTAAGAAATACATTTGAATCGAACATTGATCGCGTGATCGATGAAGAAGCCGTAAGAGTTGTGTCTGTTTATCTGTGGTAAAACCGCGAGGTCCTGTGGGCGCGATAGAGAATTGAGGATGACAGTTAGATTTACTAGGCAAAGGTCGGGTCTGGTTCAAAGTTTTTCTTGTTGATCTAGTCAATTACCTGGATATCCAATGGTACACAATGTCTTCCACTAAAACTTCTCTAGACTACCGAACCGTTTGCTTCGACCTTTAGCTCTATTCGTAGATACGACCGTAGTGTTTAAAGATCACAAGGCTAATTACTGTGTCTTCTTATGGCCGTTGACCCGCCGTTTGTGCCTCCAATTGTCCACGAAATGGTCCATATTTCTCCATCCCTATGTCGGTCCATTCATCGCTGGGACGGTTACATCTGGTGGTAGATTGCTTAACTCTTGCATGGGTAGTTCTGACTTAAAACGTAAACAATGACTTAAAACGTAAATTTCCGGGAAATGTCAGGATGCAAACATCTATGCCGATTGCATTTGCATTGATGACAGTTGATTTGGCGAATTTTAACAATCGAATTTTGATGCGTTTCTTCTTTTGCTTTGGACGCCAACTGTTGCTGAAATGTAAATGTTTAAATCAAAATGCCTGCCCAAAAAAATTAGGGGCGTTCAAATTTTTTAAATACACGATTTAATGTATTGCGTCAAGTTTAATTCGATCAAATTTTGATCGTAACACCCTTTAACTAACTGTATACCTCATTTCATTTCCAGCAGAATACTATAACTACTGGAACAGCTACCAGGACTACCAATTGCAACCCTCGGAGTATCAATGGGATCCCACGGAATATCAATGGCAACCGTTAGACTACCAGCAGCAACCCTATGACTATCAATACAATAACTATCAATACAACAACTATCAACCGAACACCTATCTTCCAAATGATTACCAGCCCTATTACTATAAACCGTATGATTATCAACCGTACGCCTATAAACCCTATGAGTATCAACCCAGTTACTCTAGTTACTACTACTACCCTCGCTATGATCTTTCCATGCCCTATGGATACAACTTGAGACCAAAGCTATCTCACGCCGCAGCCCAGCAGCTACTGCAAGTGTACCGAATCATCCGAGTTGTTGCTGTGTTCCGGCATCCAGTGCCGTACCCACCGCGAACATCACTAGATCGGCTAATCCATGAACTGTTGGATGAAACCCTGCAGCAAAAGCTGGTCCAGCTGATTTACAACGACCCTGGATACGCGGAAGTGGCAGGACTCACAAACGACCCAGCGGTGAAAGTGATGAACCCGTTCGTAAACAACAATCGACGGTTGCTTTTGGCCATCCAGCGGGCTTTGAATGGCGTCGATTTGACGAGCGAGTTAGATCACGATCTCTACGAAAAATTGCGATCGCTAAGATATCAGGCAAATGCATTGACGGTGGAACAGATCGAAGCGGAATTATCGTATGGTATGAAGGGTCAGGCTAAGGAAGTGGTGGTCTCGGATGTTCTGGAAAATCTACTGGATGAAGTAAAGGCTAAAGATCTGGAAGACTTCAATGAAAGCTATGGTGTACAGGGGGAAGGTGAGGATGTCGGTGGATTGGACTTGGAGGAAGTGGACAAGTACCTGGTCGATAATCCCGAGCTGAAAGAACAGCAAGAGCAAAAGAATATTGATTATGAAACTCTTGATGATTTGGAGGCTGCTTTAGAACTGTACTTGGAGGAGCAAAGACTCGTAGAAGCCAATCAAATCAAAGAAAAGAGTATAATTGAACACGAGCAGGTTCCAGAATCGGTTGATAGCACAACTACAGCTGACCCAACTCCAGTTGAAGAAACCAAGGGATCTTGGTTGGGTTCACTTCTTGGCAAGGGTCATCTCCTACCAAGTCACTATGGAAGCGCCAACGAAGTTCCAGAATCTCAGAAGCTACCGCAGCCTATCGATGTGAGTCAACCAGCTGTCCTGGTTGAGCTGGACGAGATGGAAACCAACAAGTTGGACAACCAAAACGCCTGGGTTCATGAAACCAAGGAGGATACGAATGCCCTGGACTTTGATATTGATCAGCGCTTCCAAACTCCGAGTGTAGCAAGCACCGAAAAGACGAATACAGTTACTCACTCCGTGCCTCTTTGGTTGATCGAGAACTCTAAGAAACAGGAAGCTGAAAGCAAACGTAATGCGATTTTGGTGCGTGATGTTTGACTGAAGCTGGTTATTAATTTGAAATGTTTCTAATTTCACAGAGATTGAACTGGAGGACCTGATTGAGGATCAAACTGAAGATGAAGATGAATTACTTCGGCAGCTCCCGATGATGAGGATGAGCTGGAGATCGACAATAGGGGTAAGGTGTTCACATTTTGAGGGGGAAATGGTTTAGTGATTGATGTTCCATTCGCAGAGATTGAGTTCGAGGATATTATGGAGAGCCGTACTGAGGGAGACGATGGGATCATTCTAGATCTTCCTGAAAACGAAGGTGAGGTATTTGAATGTTCATGAAAGTGATGATTGCTTAAAGTTATTTTTTAAAGAAGCTGAAACCGAGAAAATCCCAGAGGAGTCAGCCGGAGAAAAGGCTCGAGGAATTCCGTCGGACAAGGAAGAAGTCAAAGACGATGGTAGGAATTCGTCCGAGTTAATTCAATATAAATTTACTAACTACCTACCGTTTTAGGACCCGCCTGATTTGACTTCCCGGTGAACTTATTGGAACACCAGCAGCCAAACTCCATACCAGAATCGGATCTGATCGACAATAATGAAGAACCACAAGATTTGACCACGGAAGCTTCTGCTACTGAAGTACCGTCAGTTGGACAGCTCTCAACGGGAAATGTTTACGAAATTCACACGGAAGGAACTCCAGTCGAAGCCAGAGAAGAGTCATCGACTTTAACTCCGACAGGTAAGTCACTTCAACCAAACGTCTAAAATGGTCGTTTTCTCTACAATTTGCGATTCCCACCCGTGCGTTTAGCTACGTCAGAACCTGATGCTCGGAGTTATGTCAGAGAAGAGCTTTTGAAGGTGTTGAATCTGCTAGAAGAATCCAATGGATTCCTTGAACTGAAGGAGGAAATTACCGAGCATGATTTGAATGAGCTTGTTGATGAGTTAAGCCTCGTGCAAGTGGGAGTTAGGTGGACTGAAATGATCAGTGCCCTGCAGAAGTTGATCGTGAGCAAAAAGATGGCCAATAGTGACCGGATAGTAGAGGCCCTGGAACACTGGAAGGAAGGCGAAGAGGTACACTTGGACGATGGTTACTTCGACAGGACATATGGAAACGAAGAGCAGATGGAGAATCGTCAGATTGACGAAACCGACATGGAGCAGATGGAGTTGGCTCAGTTGCAGGCAGCTATATTGGAATCCAGAAATCTGGATGAAGGTGACCACTCCGAAGTGATAACCAAGCGAGTTCTGTTCACCGACAATGAGGATAATTATTTCGATGGTGCATACGATCTGAGCAACAAAACCGTCAATCAATCTACACCCTTGAATGCTTCAGAAAATCAGAATGAGACCCCAATCCCAACGGACGAAAACAGAAATGCTCGATTTTTCAACGCCGACTTAAACCAGAATGATCTCGACCAATCACCTCCAGTGACTGACGATACATCAGTTTTGCAAACGGAGGAGGAGGTTACCGACAAGCTGGAAGTGACGACACCCCAGTCATTTCCAACCAATGAAACGTAACTTTTGGCGCTGGTTCGAACTAGCACTTAAGCGAACGCTGACGGGCGTGGAACCGTTCAGCAAACATAACCTCACCCTCGCAGCCTACAACAATGATATCCTTGTACAGAAAATAACCAATTTGTAAATAAAGACAGACGACTCCGGCTAGGTTTTAACAGGATTTTTTGTAACAAACTATTTCAGATCAATCCGAAGCGGACTTTGTGCAGCAGTTCCAGTCCGTGGATATTCGTCATCCGGAGATGTCCCACCTTGTGCCGCACATTGTCCGCCAGCTTCGACTGGGGAACGTTTCCGAAGAGGAACAGTTAACCATGGCGGCAATCTTCGAAGATCGGTGGCCTCTGATTGTAGAGGAAGCCTTCCGGCCCAGCAGCAACAGAAGTAAGACAGCACAAATTCCGTAAAGTGGAAGGAATTTGAGAACATTTAGATTATCTCTCACTCCAGGGGGCCGTTAATGTGTTGGTGAAAATGATTTTTTTTTCCGAAATAGACAAAGTTTTACAGTCGGACCGCAATTTTGCGCAGCCTTTCTTTTCTTGTGCCTTCGTTGACGTAATTACACCCCCACAGTAGTAATGCTGGTCTTACCTGCTCTGTAAATGTTATCGTTCCAAAATTTGCTTTGAAAGAGTTGAGTGGTTCAGTTACTCAATAACTTTCAATCAGTTCGGTTCCTGCGGGAGAAATGGCTTTCAAAATATTTGCTCGGTTGGTGATTGTGCTGGTCAGCTTCGATTTGCTGCAAGCGGCACCCACGTGGTACCAACAAGGTGAGATTGGACTTTCGAATGAATCCTTGAGGCAAGTGAATTGAATTGACTTTTGTGATCACAGATTCGTGGAACTACGGTCCGGATCTTACCTATAAGGATTATTTGAAAAAGATCGGAGTGTATCCGCGACGGTTTCGTTATGGAACGCAAGCTGATCCGGTGCAGACGGACTACAGCAGCTGGTTTGATCCGTATCCAAGTTGGTCGGTATATGAGCCAGCGACAGCAGCGCCATCTCAGCAGCAGTATCAAAACAATTGGTGGCCAAACGATTGGAACCAACTGGGCTACATACGGTACAATGATGCCTATGAACAGCATGCTCAACATCAGGCACAGCAAATGGAACAGGATGTGGCGGAGATTCTGTGGAGGTGGTGAATTGGAAATTGAGCTTGTGAATTTAAGTTTTAAGTAAAGGGGGTCATTACATTCATTTAGTAGTAATTGTATCTATTAAGAACTGTTGTTTTTTAATTAATTTTATTGAGAAACATCCGTACACAATTTGGATCATGGAATGAATAAATTATGGATACACTATATGGGCTTGTTTATTGATGTTTCAAGGCTATGGGATTTTTTTTAATAACTCACAGGTTTGAATCGAAGGGAGACCGATTTATTCTGAAACTTCGTCCACGCATAGAGTTGATGGATAAACGAACGAAAACAAGTATGAAGTACGAAAAGTAGTATGAAAAAATAAGGGTTGAAAGTTTTCCAGAAAAATTCCAAATAAAATTTTACGATGCTTTCGGACATCAATTATTACAAAAAATCATAATTCAACACCTTTGGTTACCATGGAAACATAACTGTATACATATTAGGGAGCCAATCCAATGCATTGCAATGTACGGGAGAAATTTGGCCATCGAATTTCAAAAAAAAAGTAGTGCTCAAAAGTTTTGTCTCCTCAAAAGAAGTCCCCATGCAAAATTTGAGCTCAATCGGACTTCGTTAAATGGACCCCCAAAGCGGTCAAAGTTTGACTTTTTAGACCCATGAAAAAATTTCCCAAAGTAGGGGTATATGAAAATTCCGAAATCGCAATTTTTTGGTGCCAAATGTAGGTATTAAAAATGCATGAAACGTTGAGAACTGGTGTTAGCTCGGAAAAATTTTTTTTTGAAAAAAATTGACCGTCTAGGACGCCAATTTTTGAGATGAGGGAGTGAATTCAATTTTACTTGAATGATTTGAATTCAACTGCTGAGATATTCATGGCAATAGTATTGAAACATATCTTTTTTCATAGTTGGCAACTGCTAGCATATTATGTGTGAAATTTCATTAGGGAGGTTTGCTTATTTTCCACTAGGGTGGTCCTTTTTGATGAAAAGAACAAAAATTGAATTTGAATAGAATATAGAAGATAACAGTATTGAAACATCTATTAAATAATCATTAGCCATTGTCAGCATGATATATGTGATATTTTGTTAGGGTGGCCCACTTTTTTTTTCATAGGAGTGGTTCCTTTTGTCGGAAATTAAAAGAAAAAAATTACAAGCAATATTATTTCAACACCTCTTTCATAATCATAAGCCACTGTCTGTATTCGATTCATGATATTGCATTTGGGTTTGCTCACTTTTATTCTATTAGGGTCGACCTTTGTAAAATAAGTGAGAATTTGAATGGAATAGTGAAGATAACAGTATTTAAACATCTCCTGTATCATCGTAGATCATTGTTAACATTTTATATGGTTCGACATCCTTTAAGGAAAGAAATTTAACCATCAGGATGGTTAAATTCCTTTCCTTAAAGGATGTCGTTTTTGACGAAAAATTAAAAACAAAGAACCAAAAAAAACATAAATGGGATATTAACAAGGAGTGAGCCGCTAAGAACAGTGTGCCAGGCACGCCGTAGAAGAAAATCGTTCACCATACGCAATATGTGTGGCACTCTGTGGCACACTTTTGACATTTGTTATTCTCCGAAGATGTAATCTGGCAGTCCTGGGAAATTGACGCTGTATGTTGTTGTGGTGTTGTTTTGATTTGTTTGTTGCGCAACGATACAGACATAAGTTTTAGAAAAAATGATTACAGGTGATCTTTCGAGCTATTTGTTTGCTTAGGGAAAATCTTTAGATGAAGAATTGATGAGGTAAGCGGTTAAATTAATAAGTCGTGACATGATATCATTTAGCAGCTTATTTATCATGACATGATATCATTTAGCTCTAATTATTTAATAATTAGAGGAACATTTTCTTCAGCACAGCAAAATGGAGGCGGAATATGGAACCATCAACCTCCATTACCCCCAGTCGTTGAATCATCTAACCATTTAGATGATCCAAGAGATTGAAGAGGACATGCGGAACATGACTGAGAGCCTTTGTGAAGAAGTTGCAGCTGGTGGAACTCCATTAAGGGTGTCCACGATGAAATTGCCACACACAAAATTGATTCGCAAAATTCGAGTTTTCATCCGATTGCCATCAAATTTTCAGGGATTGAGAAATAACTATTAAACTTCATTTTACCATTTTACTCGTATTTTATTTACAGTCCATACGCAAATGTCCGCACCTTGGCCTTAACCCCGGCCATAAGATTCTGCACAACCTGTGAATCAACCGTTTTTTGCATGTAAACCCATACTTTCTTCAGTTCCTCGACTGTCTTCACTACCTTAGGTCGTTTAAGAAGGTGCTGCTCCATAATCGCCCAGTACTTCTCGATGGGGCGGAGCTCCGGAGTGTTGGGAGGGTTGAACATTTTCGACGCGAAATTGACCTTATTGTCCGCATACCACTTCAGCACGTCCTTGGAGTAGTGGCATGAGGCCAAATCCGGCCAGAAGATTGTTGGGACGTTGTGGGCCTTCAGGAGAGGAAGCAGCCGCTTCTGGAGGCACTCTTTTATGTACACCTGTCCGTTCATCGTGTCCTGGGTCACGAAAGGTGCACTCCGCTTCCCGCACGTGCAGATGGCTTGCCAAACCAGGAATTTCTTCGCAAGTTTGGACATCTGCTGAGTGCGGACATGCTCCGGAACGCTGAACTTATCCTTGGCCGTGAAAAACAGGTTGCCGGGGATCTGTTTGAAGTCGGCCTTCACATATGTTTCGTCGTCCATGATGCAGCATTCAACTTTCGTCAGCATGTTGAGGTACAACTTCCTGGCACGGGTTTTGGCGGACTTGTTCTGCTTCTCGTCGCAATTAGGGGCCTTTTGTACCTTGAACGTTCGAAGCCCAGCCTTAGTTTTGGCCTTCTGGACAAAACTTCGGCTTAGGTGCAGCTTCTTAGCCACATCCCGAACGGAGGCGTTCGGATTTCGGTTGAAGGCCCCAACTACGCGGTTGTGATTTTTGGTGTTGTACGGAATACTTTTTCCTTCACTTCTGGGCTTCCGATCGTTGGTCAACCGTTCCTCGAACCGCTTAGTCACTCGCGACACCGTGGAATTCGCGATTCCCAACGTTTTAGCGATGGAACGATGCGAGAGATCCTTGTTCTCGTGATGAATGCGCAAGATTTAATCACGCACGAGCTGTTCTTTCGACTCCATTTCCGCGAGTTTTGATCACAGGACTTTAAAACTTGCAGGATGTAAATAATGCACTATGAACTAAATCCACCCAAATTTTCATTAAATTCTACCCAACGTTTATAAAGTTAGAGCAATTTCATAGTGTGGCAATTTCATCGTGGACACCCTTTAGAGCAAAGATCGTAGAACGGATACTGGAACATTTAAGGCAAGGAAATGACTCCTAGAGGGTTTGAGCTGTTTAGTGGAATACCTGTAACTAGAAATTAGAAGAAAAATTAGTATCCTCCATTTAATTGCAACTACCTTTGCTTATCTTCGACAGAACGCGTATTTTGTCTACAATGTGCAGACTTCTTCAGTGTCTCGTACTAATAACCCGACTTAAGTAAGAGAACGAAAGAGAATTGTTCACTAGAAAGTCTCTCATAGTTAGATAGCTCCTTTTGTAAAGTTTTGCACAATTTTCATCCAAAATGTGACACTTCACTAAGGTGAAACAGTTCGGTGTCCTCGTTTCATACGAAATCCGTGTGTCGAGCATCAGTGAGCTTCCCATTTCTTGTTTGCACCATCTGTGCAAGCTCAGATTTAAAAATTTAGAGTTATCGGTCCGATACTTACCGACTATTGTACTCCAAACTGTAGCCCCGGGGCCTTTACGATGGAGTAATGTTAAATTTTTAATTGGCTCAGTAGCAGCAAGCTAGCTACAAAAGGGAGAGGAGAGGAATTTTGATATTAACATAACTCACCTGATATTAACATTGGTACCTTACAGCGCATATTTTTCCTAAATTACATCTTATTTTTAAGATTTTTATACAGTGTTCAATGTTCTTCAAGTAATTGTAAAAGGTTTGAATTTCATCCGATGACAATTTGAAATTATATGGTTCTATTAATGCAATATCTCGCTCTACATTGTCATTTACTTCGGTCAAACTTTGATTACGTCTTTTGGTATTTAAGAGCCCAGATTTAGAGGTAAAATACATGAGGATAATACCATAAAATTGTCCCCACAATGAAATTGAGGTAAGACAATACCAAAATAGTACCTCTCAGGTATTCCCAGGTATCCGAAATAACAAGGTTTGTTATTCGAGAGATATTGTGCTTGCAATTCTTAGGTATTTTGCCTCTTAATCTGAGCTCTGTAATACCAAGATCAGTTATCAAGATCGAAATTAGGTATTCATATGTTGAATCCTAGAGGGTTTGAGCTGTTTAGTGGAATACTTGTAACTATAATTTAGAAGAAAAATTAGTAATCTCCATTTAATTCCAACTACCTTTGCTTATCTTCGACAGATACGCGTATTTCGTCTACAATGTGCAGACTTCTTCAGTGTCTCGTACTAATAACTCGACTGAATGAAAACCTTCGCCACCTGCCGTATATATACTATTTTCTAAATACAAATCGTTTACCTATCATTATGTTGTTTATATCTATCTTATTATTAGTTTGCTTATACCTATCCTGAGTCAAGAACAAGTGTACTTAATATCTACCTCGCTTCCTTCTCATCTATACCTAACATACTTATTGTGTAGCAGCGGGTGCTCCGCTTCGTCGGGTTTGATGTCGTTTGGGTATTAAGTTGAAGAGCCATGTGTAACCGTTGCCTTGGTCTTTGTTTAGTAGATTTGTGTTCTGTTGTTTGTTTATTTCTAAACTTTCTGCGACGTCTAATTTCCAGGGTGTAGATGTAGTCCGTAATATTGTGATGTCATTCGTCGTTATGTCGTGATTTTCCGTGAAGATGTGTTCTGCGACTGTTGATTTGAAGTTATGTGAAATTCCTTTCTCGTTCTGTTTGACAGCCTTAGTCACCTCCGCTAGATGCTCCTTGAACCTTGTTGCCAAGGTTCTCTTTGTTTGACCTACACTGAAAAAATCTTTCACTTAGCTACTAATGGAAACACAAGTAGATATTTTCCAATACTTATATAAGTGACTTCTACATGATTATCACGTAGAAAAATAAATTCTACTTGACTAATCATATACATTTCACTGGACACATAAGATTCACTGGATTTTGCGAAGCATTTTCCACTTCCTGAATCACATGAAAGTTAAGTGGATTTCTAGTGGATATTTTCCACTGATTATGTGAAATTTATTTTGGGTGTACATATATTTTGCTGCAGTGTTTACACTTGATTCTGTATACCCCTGCTCTGCCTGAGGTGTCTACTGAATCTTTGGTGGAGCCTAACATCGATGCTAATTGGTTGTGCCTACTAGAAAAAACTAAGTGTAAACCAAATTCCCTAAGTCGTGGTTTTAGCTCTTATGTAATGTCTTTATCGAAGGGGCGGATACACGTTTCAGGGGTTCAGGTGAGTCTGAGAGGGTTGTTTGTGATTTCCTATGAAGATGTTTTTCCTTTTTGTTGATGATCGCTTGAATTGTCCTTTTTTCGCACCCACTGAGTCTGGCAGTTTCGAAGATATATGCTAATTCTTTGGCTTTTCCAGTTTCATTGAGAGGAAGGGTCAACATCCAGTGGATCATGTGGTGGAAAGTGGCCATTTTGTGCTGAAAAGAGTGGTTTGAAGTGTATGGGATGACTCTTTGGGTTTTTGTGGGTTTTCTGAAGATTTCAAACTCTAAAGGAGATGGTGACAATGATTCTCTCACTACTAGAAGGTCGAGAAATGCAAGTTTTCCATCCTTTTCTATTTCATGGGTGAACTTAATGTCTTTGTGGAGATTGTTGATTTCTTGAAGAATTAGGGAGAGATCGTCTTTTTTCACTACGGCGAAGATGTCGTCGACGTATCTCCACCAACGAGTTGGGAGTAATCCTTTCGCTTTTAGGATTGTCTCCAAATTCGCCATAAACAGTTCACAGAGGAATGGGGATAGAGGATTTCCCATAGGGGCTCCTTTTAATTGTTTAAAGAATGATCCTCTGAAAGTGAAGTAGTTCTCTTCCATGCAAAGTCGAGTCAGCTTAAGGTACATCCGCACCTTTTGTTTCCATGTTGTGTCATCCCCCTGTTTCAAAAGCCAATCTTCTAGAAGGTTTATTGCGTCCTTGATCGGTACGCTAGGGAAAAGGGCCGTGACGTCGAAAGATACCATTACTTCATTGTCATATATATGACCTGATGACTGTAGCTGTTGTACAAATTCTTGGGAGTTGCGAACTGAGCTTGTTGGGAATTGCTCGGATATACCTTGAAATTCTTTTACTAGCCATTTTGCTAGCTTATGGGCTGGAGATCCTACAGATGAAACAATCTCCCTCATTTCGTTTCCGGGTTTGTGGACTTTTGGGAGGCCTTTAATTCTGGGGAGGATGGGGTTTGGTTCGCGAAGGTGGACTGCTGCATCCCCTAATGCTGCTTTACACTCCTTTAGTGTTTTGTCCACGTGTTTCACCATGTTTGGTAGGGGGTCTACCCGAAGCTGCCTATAAGGGCCATTATTGATCTTCGAAGCCATCTGCTTGTCGTAGTCCTCCTTATCCATGATGACGACTCTGTTGCCTTTGTCTGCTTTTAGGTAATAAACAGGCTTTGACTTCAGCTCCTTAACGATGCGAATTTCCTTCTCGTTGTTGTGTTTTTGTTTTTGTCCGTCCTTAATAATGTTCGAAGTGATTGTCCTAGCGGTGTTTTGTAAAGATGTCGGAAGAGTGTTTGTAATTGCTGTCTCCACGTCGATGATGATCTGTTCCACGTCGGGCTTGGTTGTAACCGCGTATCCTAATCCTTTGTTGAGATGAGTCAGTTGTTCTTCCGTGAATGCGGTCGTCGATCGGTTGACAACCAGTCCCTCAATGGAGTGGACCACCGGTGTCGTGTTGATGGTGGGTGTAAGTGTGGCTTGTTCCTTGGTGTGATGTGTGGTCCGAGTCTGTTGGGATTCTATTCTCAGCTTGTTGAGTTTCCTATCGAGAACCGTTCGTTTCCTATTCGATTTGCATTCCTCTGCTACCTTGACGCGGGATAAGAACTCCTGGAATTTTACGGGATACTCCTTGGCTAACTTCAGGTGCAGAGAATAGCACTCCAAAGTTTTCCGGTCCAGTTTGTTGAATAGTTACTACCCAAACGACATCAAACCCGACGAAGCGGAGCACCCGCTGCTACACAATAAGTATGTTAGGTATAGATGAGAAGGAAGCGAGGTAGATATTAAGTACACTTGTTCTTGACTCAGGATAGGTATAAGCAAACTAATAATAAGATAGGTATAAACAACATAATTATAGGTAAACGATTTGTATTTAGATAATAGTATATATACGGCAGGTGGCGAAGGTTTTCATTCAGTCGAGTTATTAGTACGAGACACTGAAGAAGTCTGCACATTGTAGACGATATACGCGTATCTGTCGAAGATAAGCAACAGTAGTTGGAATTAAATGGAGATTACTAATTTTTCTTCTAAATTATAGTTATTCATATGTTATTTTCTCCTGGTCGGGATAAGATCACAAAAGACTGCCAGCTGAAACATGGCGACGATGGTTGGCGTTGCCTGGGAAATGTTGTCAATTTAGCAATAGCGAAGTAAGGGGATCACATTCAATCACATTAAATATTCTCCATTCTTATGTTATTAATACGTTCAGCACGCTTTGGAGTCAGCTTTGCATTCCAGAACCGTTTATCTTGAGATCATGGATCTCAATTATTTTTTTTTTGCCATTACAGCATGACATTTTATTATAAATTGCACTTCTGAACTTTAACTTCTATTTTCATAAAGGACTGGCATGCAACTATAAGCCGTATGGGATCTTATTTAAATGAATTTGTTTAGTAATATTATGGTTAGAAAAGCCATTTATTCCAGAAATCATCAAAACGGGCTCTTCAGTCACTCTTACTGCTATCCTTGGAATGTAACTAGAATAGTATAAAGAAAAGTTTTTCAAAGATTTCCTCTAGAATAATCAGTTGCTTTTCATAAAAAAAAACATCAAACATCTTTCCACTGAAATTTGATTTATGATATTTGTAAAATTTTCTAGCTTTTTCATTGCATTGCAGCATTGCACATTGCAGCACACGAAGAAAGAAATCAGTTTCTTGAATATTATTTCACAATAAATACATTTAATCGTGCTAAGTGATGTTTATTTGTCCCTTAGGTAACACACAAGTCTGCCAGTGAAGGAAAATTTTAAAGGAAAAATATTGGTACATCCATCTTGCATTATTATGGTTATGGTTTTCTTTTGTCATTGCTACTATTTTATGTTGAGGTTATGTTTTTGTCAATGTGGTAGGTGATTGATTGTATTGCTCGTGACTTTTTTTAGGTTATTATATTTTGTTTTTTTTGTGTGAGTTTTATGTACAAACGTTCTCTTTTCTACCGAAGCGCATGTAAACGGGAGGCAAATAACCACGTATTTGTATTTCTCGAGAAAAGCAGCCCAAGGCTGATTATTTCTTAAGAAAATATGTACAAAAAACTTGTGCTGCACTTCCCTAGTAACACACTTGTTGCCATTCAGTTGAAATAACATAAATATGACTTGCTAAGTCATAATCAAGTTACTACAACTAATTGTGATCATAGTGTGCTACTTGGGTTCTTTGTCGCCTATCCCGGTATCAAGCTATTGTCAAAATTTAGTTACGTCAAAAAATATTTTGTTTCATCCATAGTTTAATCCCGGCAGTTACTGTTGTACTACCTTGAACGTTATCGTATTGGTTCTATTTTGACTATTCAAAATAAAACATTGATGAAAATATCTTAACGAAGTGTTTCATACGAATTTTTTATTTTAAATTTCTAACTTAAAAAGTCGCCCTTATGCAAAATGAGGCAATCGCCCTAATGAAATATCACATTTGAAATGTTAACAGTGTCTTACGATGGTATAGGGATGTTTAAATACATATGTCCATAATATCCCATTCAAGTTCAAATTTTTTTGGTTTTTGTTTTTAATTTTTCGACAAAAAGGACATCCTATATGGAAAGCAATTTAACCACCCTGATGAAATATCACATATAAAATGTTAACAGTGATCTACGATGACACAGGAGATGTTTAAATACTATTGTCTTCACTATTCCATTCAAATTCTCACTTATTTTTCAAAGGTCCACCCTAATAGAATAAAAGTGAGCAAACCCAAATGAAATATCATGAATTGAATATAGACAATAGCCTACGATTATGAAAGAGGCGTTAAAATAATAGCTATTGCCTTCAATTTCCATTCAAATTCTGATATTTCTTTTGATTTTTTTTAAATTTTTTCGTCAAATATCACATATTACACGGGCTAACACCAGTTCTCGACGTTTCATGCATTTTTAAGATATTCGGCATCGAAAAACAATTTTGATTTCGGTTCGATTTCTCTACCTCTGTGACCATACTGCCGATAGTACTGCTCCAGCAACCTTTTTGTCACGATGGTGTCCTTTGGCAAAATTATTGGGAACCACGCATTAAACGCCACATAAATGGACTTTTCCATCCGCACAACGCCATCTTCATCCGAAAACGGGGACAGACGGTATATCACGTGAGTCTTCACTTCATCCGCAAACTCCTTCTGCTTGCGCCATTCTCCAGAGCAAAGTTTCCGCTGCCTGGTAATGGTACTTAAACCCCTACCCACGCTCCAGAAGTAGCTTTTGTTGCCTCGCACGGTAACGCTTCCATCGGCATTTTCTTGATCCGACGACGACAGTTGGACATAAAACGGTACATTGTTGCTACTGTTCGCACCATCACAGTCCAGGAAGAAAAAATTCTCTTCATAAATCTTTCCGGCAACAGAATGTGATGAAACAGCACGCTTGCACGTAGCCCGTCTCGATTCACAGGACGCTTCACAGGACGCTTCTACTTCGGCCACTCTGACAAGTCTTTACGCAGGAATTCCGGTCCTTGGTACCATCGGCTTTCCGATTGGATTCTTGTTCCTCTTCCCCATTTCGTTAGATCATCTGCTGGGTTGTCCTTCGTTGTCCTTCAATCCAGCGAGGTAGCACCGCGGAAGTCGAATCTCATCAATAAGACAGAAAAGCTGCGTTCACTGCTCCAAACGCTTGTAATGAGCTGTGAGCTTTTTAGCCCAACCGTTTCCGCTACGGCACAAATCCTGCATAATTATTTGACTGTGTAT
>JASCZW010011730.1:0-31024 GCA_034211315.2 Aedes japonicus
TTCGGTTATGAGTTATGAGTATTGTGCTAGTGCCAATTTTTCATTGATTCGCGTTCTGCAGTCGTCAACTGATCGCTGTTGAGTTAGTTAGTTAGACAGAGGAACGTGGAAATAGGATTCGGTAGTCTCATCAAATAGCTGTCGCCAGCACTAAAACTTTGTGAAATTTGTGCTACTGAAAGTCATGGCACGGGCAAAATTCGCGGCGATAAACTGCTTTAAAACCTTTGGAGATCGCAGCAAGCTGTGGTTGGAAACTGACGTGTTTTGTTTTTGCTGCGTCCTTTTCGCGAAAATTAAAATCAAAAACATATTCGAAATTCAACCTAAACGAACAGTGAAATCATTAAATCTCCACATGTTTTGTGTAAGATGTAGTGAATTTAATCGATTCTTTCCAAAAAATTGTGATGGTCGATAGTTTTTTGCCACGCGGACATAAATGATTAAATTAGAGTATTTTTCACTTGTTGCGAGTGACTTGATGATTATAAGCAGTTTAGAAGTCGATATAGAGTCGCCTCATAGCGGGGGATTTTGATTATTGGCAGTGTGTGGAGAGAGAAAAATGAAAACCAGTGCAATGTAGAAAACGGCCATTTGCTGGTCAGAAGCAAAAAACGAAGCTAACGCGCATGTGCGCGTGAGTGACTGGCATATAATGACGCACTCACTCACCACATCGTATACAGAAGGAGAGCTGTGAAGTTATTTTTTCGTTGAACAATGATTGTGATTTTTCAAGTTCATTTTTTCTCGGAAGTGTTTTTTTACCTGTGATTTTCATTGAACGTGAAGTACTAATTGTATTCGGGCTGTTCCTTTCGAAAATATTTGCCGAATTGCAGAGTGCTACTTCTGTAGAGACATACTTGCATCCTTAAGCATCACAGGAAGCCGTCCAAATGAAGACTGAAGATCAGCAACAATATCCGGTGAGATCTTTCTATATTTGAACGATTCTGCTAAATACGTGCCATCATCAAAACGATAAGATTTGATGATGGAAGTTTATGCACCGTACCTATATCCATTTGATGTTTTTACTGTGTTTATGCGGGGCTTTTTGTAAGTGAAAGTGACCTCGGAATGGACGTGAGTAACCAGGCATTCTAAAACGGGTCACTGGAACTCAATAGAGTTGTCACCTTCCAATTCCCGGGCTAAATATGTGTGTCGAGTCGACAACAGTTCGTTTAACTGCAAACATTTTTCTTCCATAAAATCACTGCCGGACGGTGGCCGTTGGATTATACACACGCACACACATACTCTCTCTCACACACACACACACACACACACACACACACACACACACACACACATACATACATACACACAAAACTGCTTTAAAACCTTTGTCTATTCATAATTGGAGAATCTATTCAATATCGCATGCTTAACCACATTTGAAGAAATAGGTTTATTCAACATTTCTCATTTGTATTGATTAGCAATTGGTAATTTCATTGGAAAGTAAACAAATAATGATTCCGATACTGACCATGCATCAGAACCCTAGTAATAGCCAATTCAAATTATAGAACATGTTTTCCTTAATCAAAGCTGATCCTCAGGGATCAATCCGAGTATTGTCACTTTTCACAAGATATGAAACGTAATTAAGACTATTATATGTTCCTTTGACTACAAAAAAAAAGATAAACAAATATGTCCCCTAGTTTGAATTAATTCGGACTAGGGTTCGGTGGTAGATGTGATACCTCGTAATGCACCATTAAAGGTGCAGCCAAAAAATTGAATGGTGCTGGTTTCATTCGTTTAGTTACAGAATCGGAAAACCGTTCATTTTGCCCCCATTTTACCCTTTCTTTGTGTGTTTTTAAAGTTTTGTTAATATATCTACAATCGCCGCAGAGTTTTCTTCGTGAAAAGGACCATATCGTACGTGAAAAATACTGAGAAATCGAATGGAGCCATTTTCAGCCTGCGTCGAGCCAGGAAATGGTCCATTTTTCCCCATTTACCCCTGAATATGCGTCTTTTGATTTGGTATCTATGTAACTGCAATTGCCGCTGAATGTTTTGCCCGCATAGACGCATACTTCATATTAAAATCACTCGAGAATCGAATGGTGCAGGTTTCATTCAGTTCCGAGGTCGGAAAGTGGCCTATTTGGCCCAATTTCCTCTTTAATTCGCAGTTTTCTTGTTCGTACCCTTTCAGCTACATTGGCCACCAAAGTTTTTGGATGAAAATATTCAGGGGTATAATAAATGGGGCAAAATAGACCAATAAAATATGATTCTATGCGGGCAAAAAATTCAGCGGCGTTTTAAGTTGTACGGGTGCCAACTCAAAAGACACATTTTTAGGGGTAAATGGGGTAAAATGGACAATTTTCCAGGCCCGGCGCAGAATGAAACCAGCACCATTCAATTTTTTTTTAAAAATTCCCCATTAGAAACGATATATTTCTAGCAGCAAATCCAGCGGCGTCTCATCTGTGGGAATTTGGGTCCGTTTTTTTCCCACTGTGCAATGCTTCACAGTGGGTCCTGGCCGTGTTCATATTTTTTGTCATGCTTCAAATATGCCACAAATATTAATGTTGCTTAGGAAAATACTGGTTAAGGATGCTTTACACTACTGGTTGTGTAAGCGTTAGAATAGAATAAAATAGAATATAATTGAACTAGGCTCTGGTCTTTTGAAAGGAGCCAGACTTTTTTTAACAGATTTTTTCAAATGTATATAATTCCATGTCATGGGGCAGTAGGCTGATGCAAAATTTGAAATATTAGCTCCCCTAAGCAATCGACGCCAATTTGGGTCCAGATAGTCCCAAAAAATTTTAACACATTTGGTTTAATTTGGCTTTGCACACGCTATTCAAAGTTTGTATGGGAATTAGTATGAAGAATCTCAAACTTACATATCCAGATCCCTAACATCTTGATATTAGGTCCTTAAACCAAATCTTATAAAGATTCATATAGTGGAAGTTGTCAACTATCAAAATGCCGAAGATACCTGACATGTAAATTTTATACAAAAATAGTTATTCAATAAAACATAAAATACACACTTTAGGTATGATGTTTTATTCTTATTTTTGTTTTCTTATTATTTATATGTTTTTTATATTTTATATTTATATATTTTATGTATTTTAATTTGATTTATATTATTATATATATTTTATATATTTTATATTTATATATTTTATGTACATTACATATTTTTACTTCTTATTATTATATTTGTTAAATAACTATTTTTGTATAAAATTTACATGTCAGGTATCTTCAGCATTTTGATAGTTGGCAACTTTACTATATGAATCTTTATAAGATTTGGTTTAAGGACATAATATCAAGATGTTAGGGATCTGGAAATGTAAGTTTGAGATTCTTCATACTAATTCCCATACAAACTTTGAATAGCGTGTTGCAAAGCCAAATTAAAACCAAATGTGTTAAAATTTTTTGGGGACTATCAGGACTCAAATTGGCGTCGATTAAGCATAGGGAGCAAATATTTCGGAATTTTGCATCAGCCTAATGGGGCAGGTAGGGGAAGGGTAATTTAGAATTCATGTAGACTCTGGCATTCTTGTGACGATTTTTGAGACGAACAGTTTGGTTGTCACTTTTTCCAAAATAATTTAAATGATGTCGAGAAAATTAGGGCCATGGAAACTATAACTACACCCAAAGTTGAAATTGTAGCAAAAAATGCAATTTCAGTTTTTGCAATCATATCTTGAGAAATCCGCATGATTCTGAAATGGTAATTTTGCCCATCATGATCCACAAAGCTTTTTATGGTATGAACAAAGCCATGCAAGTGTATGCAAGCGGTTATCGCTGTGTGCCTAGTGCCTCGACAGTCGCAGCAACCGTTGGGTTTTTGTTCAATCGGCAACAATTTCTCAGTATGGGTGAGACAATGGCACATAACGCCGGTACGCCATATGCCACTGTTGCTATTCTGCTGTTGAGTGTTCTATTTTTATCTGCACTCGTCATAACACTCTATCGCCCTCTCATCAAGTCACCATGCGGTTTATGAAATAAACGAAGCCATGTAAGTGTGTGCGACCGACAATTGCTTCATTGTTGTAACGTTCAGAGCCTCGAAAACCGAGGCAAATGTAGGGCTTTTATTCCGATCACCTCAACTTGTTGTGGTGGCTGGATGGTTACAATGAAGAACCGTCATGCTGACGATCGCGATTCGACTCCCAGTAGCAGATCGTAATCTTTTTTTTTGTGAGCCATTGAATTTACTACTACTAAGAAACTGTACAACCTCACGCACACATTGATCTTTTCTAATCGAATTGATGTGTGGCTTTTTTGCCCACGACCAATGTTACATTTTTTTCTCCAAGTTGCAATCCATTACGAGAAATGAAACCAAATCATGCGAAATCGCATTACAATCTTGATTTTTAATTTTGGGTGTACAAGCCATCGTCGCACAAGCTACGCCAAATTTGGACCTCTGAATCAGATGATGAAAACTTACAATAAACATGAAGTTGACTTCACTATGACTAAAACAAAACTGAATCAATACTTCGATTTGATAAGACAATCACATACATTCCAAAATATTTAAAATGTGAACCTGATAGGTTAATTTTGTAAAGCATACTATCTAAGAAGTTTGTCATAAAATGTAGCTAAGATTGTCACAAAATGGTTCACTGTTGATTGACGACAAATAAGTAAGTAAATGAAATGCACTCAAATTTGTACCTAATCCCTTTCGGGAAAACGCTTCACTTAGTTCATTGACAGAACAGCCGCAAGAGAACTTAGACAGTCAGCGGAAATAAAATAGTACTTGTAGCAATGCTCGTTCTCTAATATTTTTGGAGCAGGCTCATCATAATTATTTTGAATTATGTTAAATTAGGTGTGATTTGATTTAAATTGTATATCAAATGTAAATATTGACTAAATAGGTAAGGTTAAGTTCGCTATGAATGTATTTTGCGTGTCGAATGGTTTGTGCCTCGGCTAAGTTGAATGCTATAAAAATAATAAATGTAACCACCGACAAACCGACATGAAACGCAATCTTCACTATTGATCAAGAATCCATAACGACCGCTTCAAATGTTCAACGATCCTATCTGTATCCCACCTATAGAATTAATTAGGCTAGATCAAATAAACGTGTCCAGAATTGCTCTGACATGCTTGTCAGTATGCTCCTACGTAAAATACAGGCGTTTCTTAATATTTGCTTTTGAAAGAAGAGGCTTCTTCCGAGCAACCCTTTCCCTCAGATTGTGTCTGTGATCCACACGCCGGATGGTATGAGCACTGACGGATATCCCAAACTGAGATATCATTTTGTTATCTCAGATATCATTTTGAACTCACCTGTTATTGCATAACAAATTTAGTTATCAACATTGACAACTTTTGTTATCATCTGTTATCAATTTTTTAAGACGATTTCTGATGAACGTTACTCAACTCTTGCAGCATGCTGACGAATGCTGAATATTACCAGCATGTGATGGATACGAAATTTAGCTTCTCACCAGAAGCAGTACTGAAGTTATATGTGTATGATTTTGATATCATTTTGATAACTTAATTTGAAATCATCTCAAGAAATTTGTTCATATCACAAAATTTGTTATCAAGAAAAACTCGACGATAATAAAACGAGTTAATATTGTGATATGCAACGAATATTATTTTGTTATCTCTTTTGTTGTAGTGGCTGATTATTCAGCCTAAATGATAACATATTTTGTTATCAAACACTGATAATCTGATACTAGAACTTGTTATCATTTTGCTAGAAACCTTTGCTCGGGTTTCCCATAACGATTTTCCACGAAGGCACATACTGATTACATCAGTGCGCTTGGCAACATCGGTTTCTTTCCTGGTGGTCGTCATTATGATCCAAACACCATAAACTTCCAGTCGAAATTAACTAAGATCGCTGCCAATGGAGCTGAGAGTTGTTGACAGTATGCACTGCTAGAAAAATTCACTTCAAATTGCCAATATTGTGTTAATAAAACGAATTGGTTTGAAAATAGTTCAGGTGTACGTTCAATTTTGTAACATGAAAAATGCTTCGTTTCTGAAATTTTATACGATTAAAATTGTGTAGAAATCCTTTTCAATAATTGAAATTCATGCTTTGCAAGTTGAATAATTATAGAATTGAACTGTTGTTGTTGTTTTTTCGAGAAACGTACCAAATTTAATTTAAGCTTACGTATTCTCTGGTCTGTGAAGCCGATATAACGATATCTTCTCGATGGCCGTGGAATTGTATGACACTCATACAATTTGCTGATGACTTTGCAGTTATAACCAAAGGAAAAGTCACAATAGAAGCAATCGATAACATTAATATGCTTTTGAACACAATCTGTACAGAAATTGACAGATAAGGCATGACAGCTAACCCAAACAAAATCGTTAGTTTTTTCAAACAATATCCCGGCAAGATAGACACCAGAATATATAACGTTCGTATTGCAAAAAAGGACAAACATTTCCATAGTTTCATAGGTTTACCTTTACCGGAATGACATAACTATCCATGCAGCATCAATCATAGCAACCCATGAGTCAGCAGACAGAATATGACAGCTCTATTAGTCGAACTCTAACCGTGATGGCAAAAACAGTGAAGCAACTCCGTTCAGAAGTGTTCGTGTTCAAAGAACGGCACCCCACCGCGTCAAAAACGGACATCATGCCGCACTTTGTGGACGCCGGATACGCCCGTTCCGGTATCTACATCATCTTGCAAATATTAAACAACAATCAGAGCATCAAGAGATGACCCTAAGGGACAAGAAACTCCAAAGTTTTGTATGGGTGACAATCGCAAAATAGTAAGTTTTTTGAATATTAAAAAAATGCAAATTGAAGGGCTTCAAATGGTGAGTTGACAACTTGGCAGGAGGGTGCGACCGACCTCTGGTCCTCACAAGTTCCTACCTCACGCCTCCACGAGTCATATGATCACAAAAGACTGCCAGCTGAAACATGGAGACGCTGGTTGGCGTAGCCTGGGCAATGTTGTCAATCCGACAATAGCGAAGTGAGGGGTGCGACCGGTACATCATATCATAATTTTCCATTCTCATATCTTTCAGGTCTTCCAGGTCGTCAGGTATTACAAAATAATTTAAAATTTAAAATTCTTTTTTTTCATGGCGGTCATACATTGCCTAAATTTTCTGGTTCATAATGGATGCGCAAGTTTGTCTACAATTGCAACAAAACAGCAGTCGGCACACATGTAATTTTCAATTCATATTACAATATACCCTCACTATATATTTTATCTTATAGGACATTGTTTATTCATAGCCTAATTCTGTATATTTCATTACATGTGATTACGCCAGAAAGGTAAATTTCTCTCAGGTACCATACAGTTTAGAGAGGAGGTCTTGCGGTTATAGGATGATCATCTTCTGGTAGAAGCATCAGTAAGAATGGGGATCATTTTTCAGCTGTATCTAGCACCGTCGGAGTGGCCTTCTCGAAAGTAGCAATGGATGTATATATAGATGTGTAGATACTAGTATGTGTTATTATATGATGCATGTTTTTTACAAGCTCTAGCATATTTTCATTAATAGAAATGTTGACGACTCTCTCGACCGCTCAACCTTTAATTCCTTCATTATATTTTCCATTAAATGGCGTAATATGACCTTAACATTTCAGTACACGATCATCAACTACTATTTGAGCGGTTCAGAGGAACACAGCTGTTCATCATTATTAATTGCATATCATACATATAATATTATGGAAGAAGTAATAAAATAATTAATAAAATTTTAATTGCTTCAGTTTGGTGATCCGGCCGGTATAATTATTTTATTAAATTATATCAAATAATAATCAAAATTAATAAATGCTCTTCATTCCAGAAGGTTATATGTCTATATGTCATGATTAAATACGTAATAATATAATACTATGGTTTTATATACAATTGAATGCTTTATTGATATTTATACCTCAATGAATAACAAGATGACCTTCACATTCCAGAGATACAGTCACCCATCAGTGATACAAAGTGGTACGAAGCTGCATATTATTATTACTGCCTTAATATTATTATTTCAGCAGGTTAATTAATTTAGCTTAACATGGTTATCATAGGCTCGTGAACTCCAACTATTACATAATTTAACTAAATATCCTTATATAATTTTTGCTCTACTATATAATCATATATAACATATTATTATTACATTACATCTATATTTTTATAAATATAATAAATACTGGGTTGGGAGGGAGCACCAGGGTATCATTCAAGCTGAAACTGGACGATGGTTTGATTGACTGCCTGAGTCTAGGAGGGAACAAACAGTATCATTTCTTATCCTACCGATTCGAGTGTGGTGCTGCGAGTTCTACTCCAACAGTTTCAGGGAGAGTGACGCGCCCTTCTTAACAAGCCATCCTGTAGAAAGCTTAATGAGTATTGCGAATTGTGTTATTCGATTTGTTGGATCATATCGTTGGAAGGAGATTCTTAATTTCCCGTGGATTTCGTGTAAGTGTCTCTGCTTACGGGTCCACCCCTCCGTTTTTGGCCCTTCATACAGCGATAGTGCGAATTCAGATCGGTGGCCCAATTTGATCTTGCTGTTAAGTGGAGCTGCATCCAAGCCAAGGGCTAGAGGGGATGGTGGCTACCATACATACATACATACATTAAAAAAATGCAAATTGAACACCGACAAAAAAAATTATACACAGATTTTTAAGTCGATTCACAAAAAGAACCGTTTTGATTTGGAAGAAATTTTGTCTCAAGAAAGGTATTTATGTTTCCTACCTACCGACCATACATTGCAAGATAGCCACTTCAAATGAAAAAAAAAAATTCTAACAAAAACTTTTTCTTGTCCAAACAACAAAGGCTACAGGTCCCGAAAGTTCCATTGAAATCTGGAAGGGTGCTGCCAACATTTGTTCGAGTTGTCGCGAAATGCGCCATTTCTTTAATTTAGAATCACCAGTTCCTACACATTGAGGATGTATGTTGCTGTTGATTCTGTGAAATTATAGCTGATCTGGCAATAACAGAGTAGCAAACACGGGTGGTCAATCATGATCATGCCCCCAAAACCTCCTATGCACTCTGAAAACGAATTAATGCAATTATGAGGCTGATCTACATAATTTTCTTCTGTTTATAAGTAACCTGACTGATTCCACGCCAAATCGGTCGGTCACCAAACTCAACTATCTTCGATTTTGATGAAACTTGGTACACGTCTTCGGTATGTTGAAAAAAAAAAATTCACTGGTGTTAAGATTATTTGAATTCAAGAGTAACTTTTGAGATGGGTGTATGTTTTTTTTCCAACATTTTACTTGAAAAATCGTAGTTCAAAAACCATTACATTTAGAGAAAAACTTTATATGGGGGAGTTGTAGAGGCTTTGTAAAAAAAATGTACACTGAAAAAAAAATTTTTTTTTCATAAAGAAAAATCGAAAATAAATACTAAAAATCAAATATAAAAAAAACATATTTTTAATATTTTTCAAATTTGTTTTGTGGAAATTTGAGAAAAAAAGACACGTTTTGAAAAAAACTCTAGGATGGACGCTCTTATAATAAAAAAGTTTTCCGAAGAGCGAACTTTGGTGCATATTTCAAATTTTGGTTATTCATTATTATAAATGAAAATTAATTATACAATATGATTTTGGAGATCATTAAAAACAATAATGATTATAATGATAAATCACCTGAACGCAACCGTTTTCGAGATTTTTCGGATTTTATTTCAATAGAATGAAAAACCTCAGAAAATTCGCTCTTTTTCTTAAGTTAATCGAGATTTCCACCAGAAATGATAAATTTTCAAGATCTTCATATTATAACGTTCACATTACTCTAATGTCCTCTTTTCTTTTGATATCAGGATGATAAGAAGACTCATTTGAAAAGAACAAGATAAATAGCACTATTGTTTTAATATTGCAATCAATATATTTATAATTGTTTTATGGCTGTATCGGTCGGGCCGCTCAGAGAATGAAGGGAGCGAATTTGCTAAAGCGATGAAAGTAACAGCGAGATAGATGTCGCAGGGGCGACAAGTGTGAAATGGACAGATGATGAAATTATGCGGAGGGTCATATAGAAGAAGCATATTAATCGAACTGCTGACTATTTTGCCAAGCTCCAACGATGTTAGAGGTCGGGTGTAGTGTGTGAAAACTACACTCCGAACAGTTCGGTGATGTAGCGATGAAAGTAACACATATTGTTTAAGGTAGATAGACAAATAGCAGCTATAACGTATGTCAGGTATATCTTCTCATAAGAGAAGCTTCATTAAATTTCAAGAGATGCGTCAAATGCTGTTGGTTTAGCTCTTTTAGCACTAAGACCAGCATTGCAAATTCTACAGCACAGGTTCTCATAACATTTGTGTTTGCACTATTCATGAGAACATTAACTTGATGCTTCATGGTCTTAGAAAATATTCATTCGAGAATGATTTATAAATTGTGTTTTGAAGAAATATTATGTAGCTCATCAACTAGAACTAAAAAATGTTACCTCCGTGAATGCGAACGATGTCCAGGCTTTTCAGATTTTGAGAGTAGTTTAACAGACAAATTAGAAAAACGTGGTTTAGTTGAAATATCTTTTGAGCAATGGATTTCAACTGATAGATGTAGTTTAGAGACACTTGTTAAACCAATTGATGAATTTATTGCTTATTTTTGTGAAAAGTTGGAACAATTAGTATCCCACGATTTTGTCAAATCTCAGCAGTCTAGTTTCTTGAGAGATTATAAAAGTTGTCTTAAAGACGGCGAAGTAATAATAATTTGTGATTTTTCTGAAAATTATTCATTTGTTTTTCAAGATGCTGTTCAAAGTAGTTATTGGAGTAATGAGCAAGCCACTATTCACCCTTTTGTCATTTATTACACGAAATCTGGAATACTTAAAAATATCAGTTTCATTGTTATCTCAGAAGTGTTGAAACATGATACGATTGCGGTGTAGGTGTTTATTTCAAAACTAATAAGCTTTTTGCAAACAAAAATTAAAGTAAAGAAAGCTACGTTTATGTCTGACAGGGCAGCATCCAATATAAAAATCGGAAGAACTTTGCAAGCCTTTGTAAGTTTAAAAGAAATACAATATTGATGCTGAATGGCATTTTTCGCAACATCCCACGGTAAGGGACCTTGCGATGCAATTGGTGGTACATTAAAACGAATGGCAAGATATGCAAGCCTTGCTGTACAACATGAACACCCTATAAAAAGTGCATTAGAGTTATTCGAATGGGCGAGCCAAAAAGTGATGATTGTTTAACAAAAATGTCGTTTTGTTATGTATCACATGAAGAGTATGAACAGGGGGTAGCAGAATGGAATGAAATTTACCGACAGACTAAAAACGATTGCAGGTACACAAAAGTACCACTCATTCGTTCCATTTTCAGAAAACGAAGTTTTTGTAAAACTGTTTTCGAATGACGAAGAAGGCAGGATTCATATTATATATAAAAGCAATCAATAGTTTATATAATGTTTATGTAATATTATCAATGACCGAGACTAATAAATGGTATATATAAATATAAATCCAACCATAATTCATTATTTTTGTCTTATAACTTTAAGTGAAGCTTTTTCAATCGACGAGCTGTTAAGAGTAAGTAAGAGGCACATACATGTGTTTTAAAAAGGCTAAAAACACAAGAGAAACAATCGTTAGCTATTGTTGTTTTAATATCACGAGTAATTTATGAAAAGGGCGTATTTTTTGAGGTTTTGAAATTTTATTGAAAGAAAATCAGAAATATCTTGAAAACGGTTGCGTTTACGTGGTTTATCATTATAATCATTATTGTTTGTAATGATCTCCAAAACCATATTGTAACATCAAAAATTTATTTATAAGAATGAATAACCAAAATTTGAAATATACACCAAAGTTCGCTATTTGAAAAACTTTTTTATTATAAGAGCGTCCATCCTAGAGTTTTTTTAAACGTGTCTTTTTTCCTCAAATTTCCATACAACAAATTAAAAAATATTAAAAATATGTTTTTTAGATATTTTATTTTTAGTAAATATTTTTGATTTTTCTTGATGAAAAAAAATTTTTTTTCTGTGTATATTTTTTAAGAAAGGCTTTTTAGTTCCCTACAATTCCCTTATATAAAGTTTTTCTCTAAATGTAATGGTTTTTGAACTACGATTTTTCAAGTAAAATGTTGGAAAAAACACATACGCCCATCTCAAAAGTTACTCTTGAACCCAATTTATCTTAACACCAGTGGAATTTTTTTTTTCCAACGTACCGAACTCATGTGCCAAGTTTCATCCAAATCAATGATGATCGGGTATGATTTTTGGGATTTCCGGCACATTCTGGATGGAATCCCTCACCTGTGTAGTTAGTGTCGAGACGTTTTCCTATCATTAGAGACTGAATCCCAAATTTCAATACTGCACTCGAAACCCGAACTATGCTTAAGAAATTGTCACCTTCGGACCAATGGCAAAGCGTAAAAGTTTCATCAATTCGGGGAATCCCTGTACTTAAATCCCACTCGCCCCTTCAATGCAATCTTGTCATCATATTTACTGTGTCAATCTCCAAGGAATGATTTCTTGTTCAAATCAAGCACCACGAACACCTCATGCAAGCGGAAATAAGTTGTCACGTCCGTCAAAATTCCACAAGCCGTTTAACTCTTCACATACAATTGAAAAGACGCAACCAAAGACCCCGAACGCACCTCCCGAAATAACGACCGCAGATCTGCTGATAATCGGCGGACAATTTCCCTCCACGCAGAGCAATCGGCATTAAGCTGCTGTTGAGCCATTTTCCTGTCAGAAATCGAAATTCTGGTAAATCTTCCCCGCTTCCCCCCTTCTTCGGCCCCCACCCATCGTGAAAAATAAACTTTCGGCAGTTTTGAACCCAAGACGGGCGGCCGTTATAAAACCCACGCTCGACTCCGACACGAATCCCGGCTTAAGCTGATGCAGCTCACTCACAGTTCCACGGCAGCCGGCCGGCCGTGGGACTGGAACCCGAAAAAGCGAAAATGAAGAAAAAAAAAATCAGGGGTCAAAGCAATTACAATCATTATTTTTTTCTCTTACGTGATGAAACTGTACGCAACTCAGATCTGGTGGTGTGGCCAGGAGTCGTCGCCGTCGTCGTCGTCATCGTCCGGGCTGCTGCAACGGGATGACGATAGCGATCGGATCGAGTGGAGTGCACTGTTTTTTTTTTCGGATGCGGCCGATCACGACCTGCGTGCGGTTCGAGATCCAGGGACGGCAGAGATTTTCACGTTTTTCCAGAGCGACCAATGGCGATGATGGCAATGATGATGGCGATGAGGATGATGAAAGATCGTTTTGATGGGCTTCATATGCAGAGGGCTCGGATAGTTATGGCTGCGTGGTGCAATTATTTCAAGTATTTCGCTATGGTTTTTACGGCCAGCATTCAGCAGAGGGCTGGGCTGCGATGAGGTCTATGCGGTATGTCAATTTTATGAGTAGCCGCTGCTAATGAGAGGCACTTAATGCGAAGATTATTGGGAATGGTCATGTAATAGAGATGCGCTGTATTAGTTCAAGATGGATAGAGATTGATGCGTTGCGACTTGTTGTGGATGATGGAATTATGCATTGGAGGATGATAGTCGCTAACTGCACGGCAAGTCCAATTATTATTGCATTTTGCATTTGATGTCAATTATAACTGTTGGGATAATAAGTTAATGGCGGAGAGGCCGGTTGTATTTGGAAAAACTCTTCAGTAAGATGACTTCCTAGAAATACCTTCATAGAGCATGTTTTCAAGTGAGGCTGCCCAATATTTCTAATTTACAGAGTGAGTGAGAATTCCTGTCAGTGAAGTATATGGTCATAAAAATAAGAAGCTTGCATGAATTTTCAATTTTCAATACAATTCCTGTTTGGCATATTTTTAACATCTGTTAATCTGTAAATTAATTTAGTTCAGTTCAAATCATCCTCGCTTTGCTTTAATTGCCAGCCGTTTGCGTTGTTGGAAAGCATCAAAGCTGGCACGCACAATAACTTAAGGCGTGTCAATACATATTTTCACCAAACGTTTCTTAAAAGTTTCAATGGTTAGTCTTTGGTATTCCCCAGTTTGCCCAGCATGTAGCCCCTTGAAGAGAAGTCGAGAGTATTAAAATCAGGTGAAGAGGCAGGCCATTATGTCGATGAAATGAAATCCGAAAAATTGCCCTCACACCAAGCCTGTGTAGCTTTCACCTGGTATGACGATGGAGAGTCTTGTTGGAAGCAGAATGGTGCGTTCTTGAAGTGTTGTTGCCAAAGTTTTGACGAAACATCCCCAAACCATCACCCTTGAAACATTGTGAAACCTTTGTACACCTTTATCACGAGGAATGTCAGTAAGATGTGCTGCATACACCCGATCATTTTGTTTGCTTTGGTTATCCTGTAGCAGGTACATTTGATCCGTCCAAAAAATTCACATTCACCGTGCCGATTGGCCAGCATTCGAGCTCTTTCGACTCTTGCAATCTTCTGCTCTTCAGTCAAGCCATGCATCCGTATTATTTGTATGGCCTCAGTCCAAGGTAGTCCAAAATACTCCCGATCATTCACCGCAACATCCCCAGTTCTTTGGCCATTTCTCGGCCAGACTTACCAAGAATTCGCTTCCTCACTCGTTTGACAATGCGTTTACGGCAACACGAAAAAAAAATTAACAATTTCCCTTCGTTTAATTCCAAACCAAAGGAGGCGTGAACAACAAAATTGTTTGCAATCTTTCATGCGCCATACAACAATGTTTGCATTTTTTCATACAACAGGCTATATTCAGGCGTTTTGTAGCTTAAATTTAAATGAAATATCTCATTATTTTCTGTCAAATCTAGCATTTCATTGATGTGCATTGGATAACATAGAAAATTCAATGTTTTGTGTTTGTAAGTCTGGGAGGTATTTCACAAAAACCGGTTTCTATACAGCATTTGATGGTGCAAAAGATGAATATTTCGTTTATTACGTATGATTTCAGTTTCTCAATAAGTGTTTCACGGTATAAAATCCATTGCGCTGAACTGGCCGGCTTTACGGTGCCGCAAGGATTTTTCTGAACTTTTCTGAACTCCAAATACTATTCCATAAGAGACTGACATGAAAATTTGTGTTCAGTGGTATGATGGTTAGATAATTCATTTATTTCAGGAATCATTGAACCGGGCTCTTCGATAACTCCAACTCTTAACTTCGACTTATAGATTCATCTGTTGATTATAAAAAAGAAACCAATTAAACATATTTTCATTTCAATTTTGTCTTTGCTGATTGGACTGATCTACTCTGATTTTCAGCTTTTCCAGAGCTATTTCAATTTGGCTGTAACAATTCAGTAGATGTCAGATATATTTTGTTAATAAAGGGTGTCCACGATGAAATTGCCACACACAAAATTGATTCGCAAAATTCGAGTTTTCATCCGATTGCCATCAAATTTTCAGGGATTGAGAAATAACTATTAAACTTCATTTTACCATTTTACTCGTATTTTATTTACAGTCCATACGCAAATGCCCGCACCTTGGCCTTAACCCCGGCCATAAGATTCAGCACAACCTGTGAATCAACCGTTTTTTGCATGTAAACCCATACTTTCTTCAGTTCCTCGACTGTCTTCACTACCGTTGAGTGTCGTTTAACGACCAGGTGCTGCTTCGATAATGCAGCCCGGAGTGTTGAGGGTTGAACATTCTCGGCATGAAATGGCCTTATTGTCCGCATACCACTTCAGCACGTCCTTGGAGTAGCGGCATGAGGCCAAATCCGGCCAGAAGATTGTTGGGACGTTGTGGGCTTTCAGGAGAGGAAGCAGCCGCTTCTGGAGGCACTCCTTTATGACCTGTCCGTTCATCGTGTCCTGGGTCACGAAAGGTGAACTCCGCTTCCCGCACGTGCAGATGGCTTGCCAAACCAGGAATTTCTTCGCAAATTTGGACATCTTCTGAGTGCGGACATGCTCCGGAACGCTGAACTTATCCTTGGCCGTGAAAAACAGGTTGCCGGGGATCTGTTTGCAGTCGGCCTTCACATATGTTTCGTCGTCCATGATGCAGCATTCAACTTTCGTCAGCATGTTGAGGTACAACTTCCTGGCACGGGTTTTGGCGGACTTGTTCTGCTTCTCGTCGCGATTAGGGGCCTTTTGTACCTTGAACGTTCGAAGTCCAGCCTTAGTTTTGGCCTTCTGGACAAAACTTCGGCTTAGGTGCAGCTTCTTAGCTACATCCCGAACGGAGGCGTTCGGATTTCGGTTGAAGGCCCCAACTACGCGGTTGTGATTTTTGGTGTTGTACGGAATACTTTTTCCTTCACTTCTGGGCTTCCGATCGATGGTCAACCGTTCCTCGAACCGCTCAATCACTCGCGAGACCGTGGAATTAAAGATTCCCAACGTTTTAGCGATGGAACGATGCGAGAGATCCTTGTTCTCGTGATGAATGCGCAAGATTTTATCACGCACGAGCTGTTCTTTCGACTCCATTTCCACGAGTTTTGATCACAGGACTTTAAAACTTGCAGGATGTAAATAATGTACTATGAACTAAATCCACCCATTAAATTCATTCATTAAATTCTACTCAACGGTTAAAAAGTTAGAGCAATTTCATAGTGTGGCAATTTCATCGTGGACACCCTCTACATATATTATATTCTATTACGTAAATTACATACATACATTCAAAAACAAAGGGTAAGGGGGGAATACAGGATGCTAGACGAAGTGTAGGCTGGATGAGGGATTCGTGGTTATCTGGCCAAAGTCATGAATCGCAATTATGCCTTCTTTTTGTGGAAATCATCAAACCGAGATCAGCTAATTTTCTTCCGACAGTCTGCAGTGAGTTTGCTAACCCTGTTTTTAAAAAACCACCAGACGGAAATCCTAATGTGTATTGCTTACAGTTCCTTTCCTGTAATAAGAGCTCCCTTTCTTTTCCATGGGTTTCGTGTAAGTACTTCTGCTAACGCGTCCCTATATTTGGCCCTTAATACAGCGGACTAGTGAGGATTATAGGTAAGGTCTGTATCCGCAATAATCCGGACACCTCAAAACATGAATAAAACATAAATTTCGCATTATATTTCCGCCGTAGTTGGTTATTTCAGATTCATGGGATGTGTTTTAACAATTCGTGAGGACAATACATAGTTATTCGGTATTTGCATAAAATTTTCGAACTTTGCGCTTAATTCCATCCATTAGGGTTTGTACAGACTCTTCAGAAATCATTGAAGCCGTCTTTGTCCAAATTTGCTGGAAGTGTTTGATGTCTTTGATTCCTTGCTTCTTTTCAGGAAGCTTCCACTTCATCAGAGCCCAATATCTCTCGATTGGTCGTAGCTTTGAACAATTTGGCGGGTTTGAGGTTTTTGGTACAATGTTCACTTGATTTGCTTGGTACGACTCCTTCACAGTTTTAGCATAGTGTCATGATGCCAAATCGGGCCAGAACAAAGGTTTTTTTTTGTGACTTTTGATGAAGGGTAGCAATCGCTTCCGCAGACACTCTTTCTGATAGATCTCCTTGTCGATTGTGCCTGTAGTGACGAAAGATTTACTCCTTTTGCCACACGTGCAAATTGCTTGCCACACAAGGTACTTTTTGGGAAATTTCGATGCCTTCTTCGTTCTGAAATGCTCAGCTGTAGCATTTATGGCCATAGCAAAATAAAAAGCCAGCCCTGGAAGCTGCTTGAAATCCTCCAGGACATAAGTTTCATCGTCCATAAGAACGCATGAAAACTTCCTTAATTATTCGCAGTACAATGGTCGAGCCCGTGATTTTGCTGCCAAGTTCTGTTTGTCGTTGCGATTTGGAACTGTTTTTACTTTATACGACTTAAGTCCCAAACGTTGTTTTGATTTTTGGACAAAACCAGGCGACATCCCTATTTTACGAGCCACCGTTCGAATGGAGAAATTTGGGTTGTTCGTCAATATCCTTTTCACCTTTCGGTCCATGACAGGATCAGCGCGTCCTATGTTTTTGTCACTTCTCGGTTTCCTCTCCACCGTCAAACGTTCCTAAAATGATTTGAGCACATCGTGAACAGTGGATTTAGGCAAATCCAATGTTTTTGCAAGGTCCCGTATTGACAAGTCAGGATTTGCCGTACGCCCGTGCAAAATTCGTTCACGCACTTGTTTTTCTTTCGTCGCCATCTTGAATACTAAACATGAAATGTAAACATCAATCATAGTCTTTTTCATCATAGACTCTCAGCTATACCACAGTGAAATTTTTCATTCCTACGAGCAATATTTCAAAAGTTACAATGATTTGAAGGTGTCCGGATTATTGCGGATACAGACTTTAATTGAATTATAACGCATTTGATTGTCAGCAATAAATTGTATGAAGAGACATTACATTTCCTTTATTCAAGATAGTAAACCCACACTTGGGCCCCCTTGCTACTAGTCGAAATGTTTTTATGCAAAAAGTTGCCTTCCAGCTTTCATTAAGATGTCACTGAAATTGGCCTGAGCCGTTATTGATAATAACAGAAATTGAGTCACTGAAACGTCACTGTAAAAAGAAAGCATTTGTGCTGAGAAGACAAATCGACAAGAAAAGTGACCAACCCGTGAAACCCTCTCGTCTTACTGAGCTTCGGAACAAATGACTATATAATTTAACTGAATAACGCAGAAGACAAGAACTAACTAAGACAGACGGAGTAATTGGTGAAATAATCGAGGTTAGACGGGGTATGCATCGATGATATTGCGCATCGATGATTATTGTTGTCTCAAGCGCCAAAGGGGGTCCTTGCGGCAGGCCCCCACGACAACAGCCAAAACTAGCACAGAAGCAGACGCTAGTGCTAGGAGGGGGACGAATGATGACCCCAGGAAAGCCACTGGAATAAGGTCCAAAAAAGGGAAGTAAAACAAAAAAAGAATAGGACAAGCGACAGGTGGCCTGCAAGCGTAACCTCGGAGAGGCCCTCATCGTCAAGACCGGGGCGTCGAAGTACTCGGAGGTCTTGAAAGCGATGCGCGGGGACGCTAAATTGGCAGGCTTAGGTGCCGACGTGCGGAGTATACGCCGTACCCGCACCGGCGAGATGCTTCGATGCTTCAGGAGCTGGGTCCGGCGTACAGAGACCTGGCAAGACAGGCATTAGGTGAGGGTGTGGAAGTACGCGCCCTCGTCTTGCAGGTGACGATCCAGTGTAAAAACCTGGATGAGATCACCGAGGCAGACGAGATCTACACTGCACTTAAGGAACAGTGCAAGGTCGAGGTTGCTGCCGCAGACATACGTCTGAAGAAGGGTCCACTCGGGACCCAGGTGGCAACCATTAGGGTAGCGGCGGTCGACGCGGACGCGGCGTTGAAAGTGGCGAAGATGAAGGTGGGATGATCCATACGCCCACTAAGCCTACACCAGCCGCCGAAGGCATGCTTCAGATGCCTAGAGAGCGGGCACATGTCCTGGGAGTGCAAAGGCCCAGATAGGAGCAACATGTGCAGAAGGTGTAGCAGCACTAGCCACAAGGCGCGGGATTGAAAAGGTCCCCTCAAATGCTTGATGTGCGCCGGGAAACCGGACGATAAGCACGTAATTAGGGCAAGTGCCCGGCCGCTAAGGGTATTCCAACGAGCCAACCGTAATGCAGATAACCCAACTAAACCTGAACCATCGTAAGGCCGCCCAGGAACTGCTGAGTCAGACAGTTACAGACATAATTTCCGACCCATACCACATCCCAGCCGGCAACGGAAACTGGTTTGCGGACAGGGCCAACATGGCGGCATTATGGACGACGGGCAAGTACCCGGTTCAGGAGGTTGTGTCTACCACAAACGAAGGCTTCGCGGTTGTAAAAGTGAATGGAGTGTTCTTCTGCAGCTGCTACGCACCGCCAAGATTCCGACCAGTTTTCCAATATGCTCGATCGGATGACAACGGAGTTAACTGGCCTGAACCCGTTGGTAACAGCGGGGGACTTCAACCGGCGCTTGAGACCGTCCACCAACCTGGGGCCAGATTCTTCGGAGGCCTGGCTGGGAATGCAGAGCCAGGTACCTACCATAGAAAGAGCAAAATCGATCATCGATGTAACATTTAGCAGTCCGAAGCGCTCACAATTCGAGGGTGGATGATGGCTCACCCATAGCGATCACTTGGCGGTTCGTTATGTATCGTTCACAATACAAGGCAGCGTGCGGAAGGAGAGCATCACTCATTCGCCCGAGATCAAAGACGTCCTACTTTGATGTAGAGACTTTTAAAGAGGCGAACGACTCGTTATGACACTCACACGAGCGTGCGACGCGACCATGCCGAGGGAAGTCAAACCGAGGAATGGAAGATCGCCGGTGTATTGGTGGACGGAGTCGATTGCCGACCTTCGAACCACGTGGGCATTGATAACGGCACAACGGGGGCCGGCGACGAGGCGACGGTGATGAATGAGGAACTCATTGCGATAACAAAGTCACTAAAGGTGAACAATGCGCCGGGACCGGCTGGTATTCCGAACCTGGACATCAAGACGGCTATCTTGCTGGATCCCGAAATGTTCAGGGTGGTGATGCAAAAGTGTCTGGACGAAGGCGTCTTCCCGGACGCCTGGAAAATTCAGACCCTTGCGTTGCTACCTAAGACAGGGAAGCCACCAGGGGATCCATCGGCATTTAGACCTATATGTCTGTTGGATACAGCGGGTAAGGTGCTCGAGAGGGTAATCCTCAACAGACTGACAACATACACGGAGGGTATAGGTGGTCTATCTAATAATCAGTTTGGCTTCCGCAAAGGCAAGTCGACGGTGGATGCCATCCTGTTCGTTACCAAGACGGCTGAGGTGGCAATCCAGCGCAAGAGGCGAGGAGTGCAGTGGTCACCCTTGACGTGAGAAATGCGTTCAATAGCGCCAGTTGGGTGGCTATCGCCGACTCGCTCCAACGCCTTCAGGTTCCTGGGTACCTGTACAAGATTCTTGGAAGTTACTTCCAGAATCGCGTACTGGTATACAATACAGAGGCAGGCCAGAAACGTATCCAGAACACCGCAGGCGTCCCACTAGGTTCGATCCTGCGTTCGGTGTTATAGAACCGCGATGTAGGGGTGAAGATAGTCAGGTTCGCGGACGACATCACCCTAGGTATATGTGGTGAATCCATTGAAGAGGTCGAGCTAACGGCCTCGCACTCCACCGGCCTTGAGGAGAGATGGATGAGCTCCAGGCAATTGAAGCTAGCCCACCATAAGACTGAGGTCACGGTGAATAATCGGAAATCGGAGCAACATGCAACGATCAGTGCAGGTAACTGCACAATAGAATCGAAGAGGTTCTTGAGGTATCTTGGGGTTACGATCGACGATAAGCTGTCCTTTGTCAGTCATGTCGATTACGCCTGCAAGAAAGCCTCTATGGCTACATCGGCATTATCCCGCATGATGTCGAATGGTGGTGCAAGGGAGTAAGCGTAAACTCCTGTGTCGCCGTGTCCATACCCCTGTAAGCCCTGTAAGCTAGAGAGTAGTTAGTGCATACCTGCACGAGTGGTTAGTGCATACCGAACGGTATCACGCAACGCGGTCTGCGTCCTAGCGGGGATGATGCCAATAGGCATGGTCATAAAAGAGGACGTAGAGTGCTACGTAGAGAACAACGTGGAACAAGAGGTATTTTGGAAGACCACTAGAGCCGCATCCATGGTTAAGTGGCAAAGGGAATGGAACAACTCCACCAAAGGTCTGTGGACCCACCGACTAATCCCGGAATCAGCAGGGTGGGTCGGTAGGCGACACGGTGAAGTGAACTTCCACTTTACGCAGATATTGTCTGGCCATGGCTGTTTTAGACAATACCTGCACAAATATGGGCATGCACAGTTCTCCCATGCAGCGAGTGCGTGGAAGTCGAGGAAACTGTGGAACATATGTTCTTCGCATGTCCTCGCTTCGACGGTGCGAGATCCGGCATGATCGCCGTAAGCGGTCACGACACGACTCCGGAAAATTTGGTCCAGAGGATGTGCCAGGACCGGGACGTCTGGGACGCGGTATGCGTAGCAGCCTCCCAGATCGCCAGAAGGCAGGTCGCAGGGGCCACCTAACTACTAAAGCCCTGAGTAGTTAGACATAGTGGGTGCTGAATAAGCACAAGAGCCCCCTCCCCGAAGTAATACCGAAAGGTGGTTCCGGGGAGGGCCGGGCCTTAAGGCACGGGTGGGTTTTTAGTGGGTCGAGGAGTTGGCACCCTCATCCCCACACCCTGAGTTCTTCAGGTGTCTGGTTGCAGATTTTCCATCCCGTCTAAAAAAAAAGACCTTCCCAAGATGATCTTCTTGGCTATTGTTACGTTCAAAAATATTCACTGATTATGCTTGAATACGTGACGTAATTTTATATAGCCCAAACTGTTACTAGCATAGATTTCAAGTTCTAAACTCCAGGACAGTTGGGATTACCTAAAAGATCACAAAGATATAAAATAATTGCTTTTGACATTCAAAAAGATTTATTGAACATGTTTCAATACAAATGGTCTCCTTATATAGCAAAAAAAAAAAAAAAAAAGACAACTGTTACAACTGTAGATCATATAAATTGAACTAAATGACAGTTTGGATGACCTAGCATATCCCAAGATTATCGCATTATGGTTCTTGACCTTCCAAACTGTTCTGATATTCATTGAATACAAATTGTCCCATTGCACACTCCTAAAACCTACTGTTACAGCTGTAGAACTTATGTTCTGAACTCAAGGACAGTTTAGATGACCATGATCAACCCGGTTTATCTCATAATGTTGTTTGTTTTAGTTTTGAAAACATTCGCTGAAAATGGTTAAATACGTATCGTAATTTTTTATAGCCCAAGAAGCTATAGTTACTACAGTAGATCTTAAGTGCTGAACTCAAGAACCATTTAGATGACCTAGAACAGCACAAAATTGATGTAGAAGGAGATGTTCGCTCATCACCATGAGGCACCAAGAGTGAACATTAATGTTTTTGGCTAGAATGAAAGATATGAAGAGAAAGTGTTGAAAGTTCGGTCAGTGTGCGGCCGGTTGAAAATAGAACAGATGTTTAGGAAATTGGGCGAAAAGGGCATGTGTACAGTGGTACTCGAACCAAAGACGTCCATTTTTGCCTAACATCCCACTGCGGGGTAGGTTGTAGCAACGGAACAAGTGGCTGAAGTCAAGACGAAGTTGCGCAAACGATTTGAAATGACGGACATGGGCGAGCTGAAGCATTTTCTGGGCCTCAAGGTGGAACAGGATCACTGTTAGGGGACGATGAAGATCAGCCAACCAAAATACGTCTCGGATCTGCTACGACGATTTGAAATGACGGACTGCAACTCGGTGTCGACTCCATTGGATCCAAACCTGAAGCTACCCAAGCAACACATCTCTGTCATAATTGGTTGCAGAAACATGATTGTGACTTAATTGAGTCACATTGCAGTAACTTTGACTTATTTGCAACAAGTGTGCTACTAGGGTAGAACGGAGTAAGGAAGAAGCAGTGACAACGCAACCCTACCGGGAGCTTATTGGTTGCCTGACGTATCTGGCGTTAACATCAAGGCCGGACATAAGTGCAGCCGTCAACTCCTTCAGCAGATTTCAATCTGCTCCAACTGATGTTCACTGGAGCCATCTCAAGCGAGTCCTCCGGTATTTGAAGGGCAGCTTGAACTACGGTATAGTATATCGACGACACGATGGAACAACGCCCTTGCTTGGTTACGCTGATGCTGACTGGAGAAGCAACGTGGAAGATCGTCTATCAATATCGGGCAACATGTTCCAAGTCTATGGTGGAACCGTATCATGGATGACCCGGAAGCAGAATACTGTAGCGCTGTCTTCAACAGAGGCCGAATACGTTTCACTCAGTCAAGCTTTATGTGAAGCGATCTGGCTTAAAAATCTTCTGGAGGAGCTTGGAGTTCAAGTTGATCATCCGGTACCACTGTTTGAGGATAACCAATCCTGCATCCGTATTGCTGAGGAGCCTCGCGATCACAAACGGATGAAGCATGTGGACATACGCTACAATTTCCTTCGTGAGAAACTGCATGATGAAAGCTTCAAGATTCACTACGTGCCAAGTAACGAACAAGCTGCTGACATCTTTGCAAAGAGCTTACCAAGAGGACCTTTCGAAAAACTACGAGCGAAGCTAGGATTATTCGGTTGAGCGGGGGTGTTGGGTAGCAACCGACCGTTAACATTAAATAACAAGTATCGAGTTAGCCTTGCCTATTAGGCTCTAGTTTTTACTTCACTTCCACTCAAACCTTAACTGAATAAAGACGTGTTACCATTAACCTCTGCCTATTCACTATATTTAACCCTAAGAGTTACTGCTACATATATAGATCTGAAGTTCCGAACTCAAGTACGTTTTGGATAATCTAGAGCATCTCAGAAAGACACAAAACATTTTAACGTTTATCAACGAAAATTTAAATATACGTATTCATATGTACCATATTCAAAAACAACATTTCACACTATTTAAAAGCCTTTTGTATTTTATTTCTGAACTTCTTCATATTCAGGATGTTCTAGGTCGTCAGTTAGGCCATAAACTCATATGTTTTTTAAATTTCCTATTTTGAAGAATTGTTGTGAAAAAAAAATGCCTAAGACAGTTTATTCAGTCTGTAATTATATACAGCCATTGCCCTCTTGGGGTCATATATAACCCCTTAGACCTGAAGGAGTTAATATACTGTTTAAGACAAGGCTTAACTGACTGAAATATTATCGCTCAAAATCTGACCACTTTTCATGACGGCTGCAATGAGATTTTTTTTTTAAATTGTACTCAAGTGTAGAAAACAAAGACGTAGTCCTACGTCAAAAATGTTATGAAACACTGGTTTGGTACTTGATGAAAATTGTTCGATCTACATTTAAAAATTAATTAAGGAATAATATTTATTTCATCTGGTCTTCGCAATATTCAATTTTGCACAATAGAGGATCAAGCGTTTGTGTGAATAAACCATAATTTTTTTGTATGATTTGAATGAAAAAAGCGAGGATAATTTCTTTTCGATACAGCCTTTAACACGTACGTCCCCAACCCCTCTGAGACAGAAAATTTAAAATTTAAAATTGATGATACTCCATCGTTAGCCATTGGATTTTGTTGCGGTTTTTTTGCAATAGATCATAAATACATCTTTGTTTATAGATCTGCACTGGTTATTTCGAAAATTTCCGAAGTTTCGGATTCCAAGGTGGGAGTACTGGGGTAAGTACCTGTCCAGGGATTGGGGACAGAACATTTTTAGTAGCGAAACATGGCATGCGGCATATCAAACTCCATGATTTTGCAAAACTAAGTCATCAGAAGACATTTTGAAGATTACTGGCCACTAAAAAAAGCCCTGCAGGATCCGAGTTCCTCCGGAAAAGTGGCCATATTCAAATCGTTGCCAAAACCTGACTTGCGACACATCAAACTTCAGGATTGTGCAAAACTAGGTCATGAGAAGACGTTTTGAGAATTTCTGGCCATACTGGTCACTTGGGAGGCCCTGCGAGCTCCGAATTCCTCCGGAAAAGTGGCCATATTCAAATTTATTTCAAAACGTGACTTGCGACACATCAAACTTCATGATTTTGCAAAACTTGTTCTTTGGATAACTTTTTGAGAGTGTTGGACTGTACTGGTCACTTATTGAAGCCCTGCAGAATTCGAGTTCCTCCGGGAAAGTGGCCATATTCAAATCTTTTCATAAACCTGGCTTGCGACACATCAAACTTCAGGATTTTGCAAAACTAGGTCATCAGAAAACGTTTTGAGAATTTCTGGCCATACTGGTCACTCTGGGGAGGCCCTGCGAGATTCGAATTCATCCGGAAAAAGTGGCCATATTCAAATCTTTTCCAAAATCTGGCTTGCGACTCATCAAACTGCATGATTTTGCAAAACTTGTTCTTCGGAGAAATTTTTGAGATTGTTGGACCATACTGGCCACTTAGGGAAGCCCTGTGGAATCTGAATTCCTCCGGGGAAGTGGCCATATTCAAAACTTTTCTTAAACCTGGCTTGCGACACATCTAACTAACTTAATGATTGTGCAAAACTAGGTGATCAGAAGACATTTTGAAGATTTCTGACCATACTAGCTACTAAAAGAGACCCTGCAGGATCCGAGTTCATCCGGAAAAGTGGCCATATTCAAATAGTTGCCAAAACCTGGCTTGCGACGCATCAAACTTCAGGATTTTGCAAAACTAGGTCATCAGAAGACGTTTTGAGAATTTCTGGCCATACTGGTCACTCTGGGAGGCCCTGCGGGATCCGGATTCCTCCGGAAAAAGGACATATTCAAATCTTTTCCAAAATCTGGCTTGCGACACATCAAGCTTCATGATTTTGCAAAACTTGTTCTTCAAAGGACATTCTGAGAGTGTTGGACCATATTGGCCACTTAAGAAGCTCTTGCAGGATCCGAGTTCTTCCGGAAAAGTGGCCATTTTCAAATCGATGCCAAAACCTGGCTTGCGAATATCAAGCTTGATGATTTTGCAAAACTTTGCCTTCGAGGAGACATTTTGAGGGTGTATGACCATACTGGCCACTGCGGCATCCGAGTTCTTCCGGCAAAAAAGTCATATTCAAAAAAAATCCAAAACCTGGCTTGCGACGTATCAAACTTTTGATTTTGCAAAATTTTGTCTTCGGAGGATGTGGATAACTTATTTCCAATACAGCTCTTAATTGATACCCATCATCTTCGAACCGTTCGCAAACGTTCACCAGAATTCTCGGAAAATGTTGATGAGATTAAAAGGGATCAAAGCACTTATCAGCGTCGTTCCATATTCAGTGAGGGCCTTGCAAAACCTCGAATCGAGCCTGACGCACATAATTCTAGATCTGATCCGTTCAGCACGACCAACAATCCATCCCACATCCAACCGCAGACTGCTCTCCGAGCACTCAAAGAATATGAAAGTGCAAAAATAATCGCACAAGTGAATGAACCGCTCACAGAGAGGGTAACTGTGCAGTACTCCAAGTAAAAGGGCATCATTCTTCTTCATCTTTCAGTTTGGCCAACAGTTGGAATGGAATTTTAAATGCATCGACGCCCTGCGCCCCTTCCACCCGTCCGGCTCAGTTCCTCGAATTTAGTTTCTCACTGCACTGTAGGACAGGTAGGAGGAAGGTTTCTACGCAGAGTGAAACAATTTTGCGTTCACACACAAACCCAGCGCACTAAAATTGAAACAACATAAACGAAAATAATAAGCGCGCATTTTTCACTGGCAGACCGCTGGCAGAATCGTGGAAAATCTAAAAACTCCCCATCAACCGAACCAGCGCGGACGAACTTGATCCAAACTGCACCACTTAGACTCTTCCCCCGCGCAAAAGTGTTATGTGGAGCAGAGCAGAGCAGAGCCGAGCGCATCCAAGAGGGCTGTGCAGAAAGAATAATGTATCCGCCAGCAAGTCACGCGGGACGTCCAGAAAATTCCCACAGTGCATCGTTTTTTTTCCCTCTCCGTTTCACTCGCACTTTATGCCATTATGTCCGCTCGAACGAGGGGGTTCCCGATGAGTGATTAGCCGTGCCCTTCCCATCGGCCCGTCGAGCGTCGAGCCAGGACGCGGCAATGCCGACCCTCTGGAAAATAAGGCACGACGGAACGCATGGTTCAGGTTCAACACCGACCGGCAGCGGCAATAGTGCGCATGTCTGGTGAACACTCGCACAGCATAGTCGGAAGCTCGTTCGGAGCATCGTCAAAATCAGTTCAGTTTCAGTTCAGCACCGGAGGTTTACCGTTTCGTTTCGGCCGCGCGCGTGTTGTGCATTATCCTTTTTTCGAACGTCGACGAAGGCGACGAAGGCGACGAAGAATAAGAAGAGAGTGAACCGAAGTGGAAGTGCATGGGGAGTGAAGTTCAGTAGCCTTGGTGACGCGTTCCGGCGGCAGCATCCTGCGATTCGGCGTTTGCCCACACATGTTGCACTTCGATTGGAGGTTATTATTGCAACGCTTGCTTTGTTTATTTGTTTTTCCTGGATTCGACGAGTGCTCTGGTGGAAACTTCCGTTTGAAGCCTGCTGCGTTTCTTGCGTTTGTACGGAAAGTTGTTTACTCATGCTTCGTTTGATGTTTCAATGCAACGGCGTATCGTGGAGGTAGTAGAAAGAAGTCGTGAAGTGTAGAAAAAGTGAAAATGATTTTGAAGTCAGTGTGGGAGGAGGAAGAAGAAGTCGGAAGTGAAACTGTGGAGTTCTCTATACTAGCAAACGACTACGATAACAACATCGGTGCCAGCGACGACGACGACGACGACGAAAGCGACGGCGACGCTCTGTAATTTCGATTGGGGTGCGTGCTTTGAAACGACCTTTGAGTGTAATATATTTCCCGTAGGAGAAGAAGAAGGGTGGGAGTGTCAATACAAAACAGAGAATCACCAAATCCACTTGAACGAGCTTCGGTAGCATCGGTGCAACGGTACCAAGGGTGTTCATTGGCGGAGTAAGGATTTAGGAGAAGGTCGACTGTAATAAACTTAAGGTAAAAGAGCATGAATATTACGCCATTGCACGATCATGGTACGAAGAGGTTCAACCAAATGAGTTCAGTCTTTTTATACACTTTTTTGCTCTTGTCTTGGAGACAGTTCTTTATGAAACGGTTTTGGTGTTTCCTGGAATTGTAAAACCGGGGCGATTTCTCGAAAGAATTAATAACATTAATTTCCAAAATGTGACGAAAGAGGAGGTGGAAACTTAATTCAACCTTCCTAAGATATTGGGGTCAGTTCTGACCCATTGCGCAACTTCAATGTTCGTTATTTTTTTTTTTTTTTAATCAATCGGGTTGAAATTTTTTGGACTTGTATTATTTTAAGGATGTCTTCATTTTAGCCTAACAATATTTTTTTTTAGAATCAGTTTTCATGTTTTACATTACGAAATTTCTTAGTTTATTTTAAAACCGGAAGCTGAAATTCAGTGACATCTTAATAAAAGTTGGAAGGCAACTTTTTGCATGAAAACATTTCGTATAGTAGCAAGGAGGGGCAGAAGGGGGGGGGGGGACTTCGATTTTTTCCCCTTAAGTGATTGACAGGGTACCCGGGTACCCACCAAATTCAAATGATTACTCTGACAATTATTGACTGATTATTATTAGATTCAAAAATTCATTCGCTTTAGATTCATTATTAGCAATGATTATTTGCATTCATCTGGTTCCTGTGAATCCGGGTTTCCGGGGCTGTGTTCCGGTATGGACACACAATGTCGAAACATCTATTCATCTATTCACAATGTCGAAACATCATATTTCAAGGAATGGATGCCAGAATCTTTGGAATAATTCCTAGAAACTATTTCTATTCGGTTGTGGGCCATATGCCGACTTGTCCCTGGAACGGCCATTCTGCAACAGGTTCCCGTGGGGCCTAGAGAGGCCCCGAACATTTTCAGTAGAAACCTCCTGGCAATATGGGTTTCAAAATTCATGAAATTTCTCCAGAATGTTTCTCAACGTAGCTATCTGATGATTTGTCTTCGGACCTGCTAATCTGAAACGCATTTGTTCTCAAAAAAGGATCACACCAGTAAGTCTCACGGTAAAAGTTAAAACTACTACGAATACCCAAATAATTAAAAGCGTAGAAATTGAGCTATTGCAGTCATGGAACGTTGCGAATCTGAAAGAAGAAAAGAATTACTTGAAAAAAATTCAAAAAACTCAAAACGTAACAACTTAAAAAATCTAAAAAAAATAAATACAGTTCTAAATATAGAAGGATTAGTAATAAACCGTTCTCCGGAACAATTCACAGAAGAAACACTAAAATTACTTAACACAGGACTCAAGGACGCAAAAGATTCACACCCTGACAAAACAAAATAATAATCGACATAGAGACAGCATTCAACACTAACAAATAACACACATCACAAATACAAGAAATTAGAACAGAAACGGCCTTAAAAACACAAAAACGACACAAAACAAACAAAACACACATGAACACAACATACTAAAACAATTGAAAAAAAAAACCCAGGTCTACTATTTGGAATCAGGCAAAGGAAATTGTACAGTAATCTATCTATATAAATAAAAATGAGTTGGGGTTTCCTTTGTCACGATTTAACTCGCGAGCGGAAGGACCGTTTGGCAAGATTTGGATTCGTTTTGGACACCGGAAGGTTCTTATGATGGTTTGAAACCCCTCCCTTCTCTGGAAAGGGGGGCTCCCATACAAGTGAAGCACAAATTTCTGCATAACTCGAGAACTGATCAAGCAAAGGAACCCAAATTTAGCATGCGGAAGTTTTTGGAGGCAAGCAATGTTTCTATAGTAGTCAGAGACCCCTCCCCTCTCTACAAAGGGAGGCTCTCGGACAAATGAAAGAGAAGTTTCTGCATATCTCAAGAACTAATCAAGCAAATGGAACCAAATTTGGCATGTGGGGTTTTCTGGAGGAGAAAATGTTTTTATGGTGGTTTGAGACCCCTCCCCTCTCCTAGAAGGGATGCTGTCATACAAATGAAACTGTAATTTCTTCATAACTCTAGATCTAATAAAGCAAATGGAACCAAATTTGCCATGCGGGGATTTTAAAGGCTATAAATGTTTCTACGATAGTTCGAGACCCCTCCTCTCTCTCTCTCTCACTCTGTTAGGTTAGTGGGCGGTGCTCCCATACAAATGAAACAAAAGCATCTACATAACTCGAGAGCTAATCAAGTAAATGGAGCTAAATTTGGCATGGGGAGGTTTTCGAAGGCAAGATATTTTTCTAAGTTGACTCTAGCTCCTCCCTTCTCTGAAAGGAGGGCTCATCATACAGATGAAACACAAATTTCTGAATAACTCGAGAACTTATTAAGTTAATGGAACCAAATTTAGCATGTGGAGGTTTCTGAAGGCAAGAAATGTG